>JABUQX010114321.1:22500-66665 GCA_015478945.1 Trachelipus rathkii | reverse complement strand
GTATTAGTATACTCCACTATAATTAGTATGTAATACCCAAGTGCTATATAACCGCTAAATTGAATGCCCGAATAGTATCGAGGAGACCCACCTCGTGTGCACTCCGGATTATTCGATCAGAGTGACTCGGCCTAAATTCCCCCCCTTTCGATGAACGTCTCGGCTACTATCCCACGCTCCTTATTTTTAATCATGTTGAAGTAGTGTTTCTGGAATTCCTTCCAGCGCGTACCCATAACTCCTCGCTAAACTGGTTAAATAGGAAATTCAACTCCCCTTCCCTTCTGCGTAGAGCTCCCGCGTCGAGCGATCAAACGTCGCCCTTTGCGAACTATTTTTTCTCCTCGCGCTTGTTTTAGTATTCTCGTGATTCACGAAAACGTAATATCTTTACGAAGTCGTTCCTATAATCGTCTAAGCGTTTTTTCACTTCCGATCTGTCGTATAGTCGTCCAGTCGATTTTTTCTTGTCCAAAGTAAATCTATGCTTCGTATCTCTTATGTTACGATGATACTCTAACCTATTTATTTTATTATATTATATATTATTATTATTATATTGATTATTATAAATAATTTAAATAATATTAATTTATATTATTATATTATTTTATTGATTATCTTATATTATTTAATTAATTATTAATTGTTAATTAATTAATTATATTTATAATTATAATTATTATTAATTATTATATATAATAATATTTATTAATTTATATAATTAATTAATTTGATTAATATATATATTTAATATTGTGTATTGATATTATATGTGTGATAATAAAGTAAGAATATATAATTGAAGTTAAAATATGGTAATATCTGCAGTTCACTTCAACCCTAACACTCTTGTATTATTAATATATTATTTTTATATATTTAATTGTATGATTACTTATATATTATCTATTATTATTATGATTTAATTGATTATTATTATTATTATATTATGTATTATTATTAATATTATATTGATTAATATTATTATATATACTAGTAGGTGTAGTGTAGTAGTCATAGGTGGTGTGTTGTAGTGTGTTGTAGTGTGTTAGTAGTAGTAGTGCGTGCCATAGTAAGTAAGTAAGTAGTAAGTAAGTAAGTAGTATAATTTATCCATATAAACGTCAGTTGTAGTAGTAGTAGCATGTTATAAGTATTAGTCTTATAAGTAGTCGTAGATAGTAGTTTAATATATAATTAGTGAGGATAACATGAGCTCTATAAACCCATAACAAGTATGTACTATTAATGTCGTTGTACATCTATAAGTTACTCAATCCCTTACATTGTACCACAAAACCAATTATATTGGAAATTGCATACCGACTATTTAAGTGCTTATATACTTCAGTTCAATGTGGTAAGGAGAAATACAACAAAAAATTGCAAAATTAAATTATTATTCTAATATTTATGAGCAACCACCTCTTCAAATGTCTTACACAATATTTATATAGTGTTAATTAAGAATGGTTTAGATTTAAATTAATACTGAGATGATTATAATTTGGTAGCAATCAAATAGTTGCATCAGACGTAAGTGACATTAAGACCTTCCTAACATTAACATCATATAACAAATAGCTGATCACGAATAATTCATAGAGCATGCATCCAAAATATTATGAATTATTTATAAAACAATGTTAAACGTCTAGATAAACATCAATATAGTGTAATCAGTACGTGAATTACAAGAGGATATCGTTCTGTTTAACAAATAGTTCTTGCAGTGTTATTTGAAATAATGTGGAATATACAAATCCAAAACCCCATGTGATAAACTAGTTCGGATAGAATTTATTAACCCATAAAAACGATTGTTAAAATACATAACTTACTGCCTTACGCTACCCTTGTTAACGAAAATGAATAATAAGTACAGAAAATGTATCTAAAGCTCGGGAATAGTTCGCTAATTTTCAAACCTTTTTATTGATTGTGTAGCGAAGTAATGTTTGTTATATAAGAGCATTACTAATTTTTTATAACAAGCTACGCATGTCATGTACCGCCACTGTAAATTTAATTTTGATAACAGGTCCTTATTAATAGTTCATATAGTAAATATTAATATGTTATTCCAAATGTAATTTTAATAAATAAGGAAATATGGTTGTTGAAAACTGTAATTAACGAAGGTGGTCGTAGATTAGTAATTATGGACAAAAATGGAGCTGGAATAATGAACAAGAAAGTGAAGTTGTAGTAACGAACTAAGGGGGAGGTAGTTTTGGTAATTAACAAAGAAGATTAACTTGTAAACCTGAAAGAAATTGTAATGTTAGGTTAGGTTAGGTTATGTTAGGATTGTCAAAAAATTAGTTATTTAAATAGTCTAATTAAAATCGGTTAAACAAAAAAAATAATCTCGTCAACAGATTACAATAACATTAATATTAAGTAGAAAATAATAAAAGGATTAATGTTCATTAGTATCGATTACCTAACTAATTGTCAGTCATTAAATTTACACATTAATGCAAAAGCCAACACAGTAGATATGACAACTGTGCTTCTTACATCATCAAATATGGGTAGGAAAGATATTAAAAAAAGCTTATCAAGGGAAAAAAATCGATATTCTGTCACATTATGCTCGTCAACAATTACCAATTATTTTTATTTAGCATATTTGTGACAATTCATTAATCCTGCTAGTAATAATTAATAATCTTCTCTTTCATTCAGAAATGAATACTCTTTTATGATATTGAAAGTCTGTTCAAATATGTTTCTATACCTATGTATTGCCCAAAATCACTTATTTCTTTTACTTTAAATTTTAATATTAATTCTTATTGGACAATAGTAATATAATATTAAAAATAATCTCTAGATATATTGAATATCTGTTATATATATATATATAAGAGTAATATATTAAAAAATGTTTGTTAAATATTTATATATTAAATAAAATTTTACACTTAAATCTACAATAAATTCATAGTAAATTTAATATTATATGTATATATGATTTGTATTAAATAGTAATTATATTAATAATATAATATTTAATATTAATTATGTAATATTAATTATTATGCAGCAAACTTTTATATTTACTAATTCTTTGTGCTCCTTCATATTACTTATCTTCATACTAATATATAGAACATATATTATTAACATTAATTATATATATTATATTATATATGATATACATATTATATATATTATATATACATATTTATTATTATTTACTTCTATTTTTTTTACTTTTATATTACATATCATTAACATATATATAATATATACATTAATTAATTTAACTAATTATAATTAATATTATATATATGATATATTAAGACTAGTACTCATGATGTATTAAGTTACTCAAAATTTTTATATTAATTATTTTTTAATTCATATTTCTATACTTATTATATATAAAAAATGTATTGGTGTTAACTTAGTGTTGTAAATAATATATACTTGAATATTAATTAGGGCTCTACTATCAGCTACTATTGATATGTGACATTAGTAATGATACATAATTAACGTTAAAATCTATTTTAGTCATGCATTCATATATAATTATAATTCACAAACAGACTAATCGTAAATTTTATAATATTAATATACTACTATAATTATTAAATTATATTTATTATATTATATACTATATATAATCTTCACTATGTTTGCCTTATCCTTTACGTGAGGATCTAGCCACGGGGTAAACTAACCTGGATTAAATTACCGTGTTTCAGGTCCTAGTCAGACTGTTCGAAAATGTTGTTCCGAGATACGGCTTATTTACAGTTTCATTGCTCTCAAGAGAAGAATAAAACTCATGAATTCGAGTGGAGAAATGAACAAATGGGAATTGAATGAAGATTGTAGGAACATCAAATATGCTACGCAGAATTAAGATTAAGATCTTAACTCATTACCTAATTATATAATTTTAACTATCCATAAAGAGATTGTCACTCATCTAATCTGTTAAAACGATTATGACGTTTTTTATAGGCGGAAGCATCTATTCTCACGGTCGCTAATAAATAATATTACTCGTCATATATATTCGCATAATTAGAGACGGTTCAAACGACAACTAGTGGACAGCATTTTATGTAACATGACTGTAGAGAAAAAATAAGCAAGTGATGTTCTAGCTACATGATTCTTTAATATATAAAAAAATATTACATTTTTTTTCTAATTTTATATTGAAAATTCTATATATAATTCTATTATTCATTATGATAACTATTTTTAGCTCATGAGTTACTATTCATTCTGCTATCTTTATGTATATAATTGTAAAGGATTTTATGAATTGTATTTTAATAATGTTTATAACTCGTTCTAGCACTGAGTATATATAACACGAGTATGTTAGGATCGCCTCTGTAAATTATAATATAATAATATATAATTTATATAATAATATATTAAATATATATATTACTATATATATATATATATTATATATTATATTATATAAATAAGATAATTAGTTAAGAATAAGAATATATTAATATTAAGATGAATATATAATATTATATATATATATATATAATTTATATTATATATATATTAAATAATATTTATTACAGTATTATATATAAGTATCTAATATACTCCAATTACTTTAACCTTATTATTATATAGAATATACCCGTACTAGTCGCCTACGGTTTTGAATTAAATGAGGAGTTATATATACCTGTCAATATATGTGTTACTACTCTGATCAAGAGATAAAACGAGTCTAAAGGCTCCCTGTGTGGGATAAGAAATATAAATTTAATGGTAAAAACCTAGTCCAAAAGAAGGCTTACCCTCAACCTGCTTAGATACCCTACGCCTTTAAATACCATTATTCAAACAATGTAACTTCCCAGTGATAACGATAAGTATCTAATATTAAAATATAAAACAAATAAGAAATACTTTCTTATTTAATTTTTATTTCCTCAATTGTAATATTCTCGAGAACTATAATTTACATCTACCTTTCCAGATTCCACTGCATCCCATCGCAGCGTGAAAGCGATTCATGTGTATTGTGGCTCAAAGATAAAGTTGTTTTAGCATACTTCACGACATTACACTAAGAGTCCTTAAATATAGGTCGTAGTGTGAAATTTCGACGATTAACATTCTTCAATAGAGTGAGCGAAGCGTCCTGCCTATATGGTACTATTAATTACCTATGTAGATGATATATAATACATAGATACTGTTGTTACGATTTCTAAAAATACTACCCTGAAATTTTTTGCAATACTAAAATTCCTAAATATACAAGAAATACTCTTACTAGATCCTGACTGATTTCCAATAACGTTATTTAAAAAATAAACTATTAGTACATCATTTAATTGCTAACCCATAAAGAAAGTGTTTATTCTTTCTTTATTCTTTATTTTCTTTATTCTTATCCTTTTGGTCATAGTGTCTTTGTCCGTGTTGTTGGTTTTGTCAGCTGCATTAGTGTTGTAATGATGTGTAGTGTAAGATCCGTTGATTATGATGTGTGTATGTGTGTGTGGTAGATACAGCCATAGGTTTAATGGAGTTGTAGCAACTTACTACAAGGTTCAGAAATGGTGTGTTAAATGCTGGGGTGTCTGTGTGTGTCGAATAGTGTGTCGCATAATGTAGGTATGTTTGCTCCCGTAGTTGGTTTTCATCGTCTTATGTGTGTTGATATTGTTCCCAAGAGTTGTAGAGTTGTGTGTGCGTGTGTAGGTGTGTAGTTCCTTGTGTGTATCTGTTATGTTATTCTTCATATCTTCATGGTTGTTGTAATACTTTTTAATATAATAATTCCTCAATCGTAATCATAACGTCTAATACTAAATAAATCAAAATGATAAAATATTATTTCTGCAAACAGATAAAAAATATAGAAAAAGGTAAAGAAGAATAAATACCATCGTCTACGAGAACGCCTTTCACCCGTTCTG
Organism: Trachelipus rathkii; assembly: GCA_015478945.1. Taxonomy (NCBI): domain Eukaryota; kingdom Metazoa; phylum Arthropoda; class Malacostraca; order Isopoda; family Trachelipodidae; genus Trachelipus; species Trachelipus rathkii. The sequence continues at coordinate 60,735 of JABUQX010114321.1, read as the reverse complement.
AGGCGCTACGTGAATTAATTATGATATGTGATCAAAAAATAAAAAATAAATTAATAAAAAAATTTCAGTAGGAGACCAAAGAAGGTCAACAAATTTCTTTTTAGTGACCCTCAAACTATATTAAGAATGGTCCAAAGTCATTACGTCAGTTAAAATGATAAACAAAAAAAATTAGTATATAATTGTAATATGATTCAATTTTGCTTTCAGAATCTGCAAGTTAAATTGAAGTAGCAGTAATAAATTACAATAAAAATAAAAAAAATAAAAAAATAAATAAACTTCACTACACCAATTTCTATGTGCCTAGTCTATCGGAATAATTTATTATGTGGAGGTGGAATTAATAAAAATGAATTTAAAAATATAAAGAGATCTGGCGAAATAAATCATTCCTAAAATAAAACCTGGTCTGAAAAGAAATCTTCCCACAATACCGATGTGTGAGGGAATTAACGTCTTAAAAGTATATATGTTATATTATTATCTTATCTAATTGTCTTCATTTCTCTTCAAGCATACTTCATCATTATTATATTATATAATCATCTATTCAATTCTTTTATTGTTTTGATGTTATCAATATATAATATATTATAATAGTATAATATAGATTTTATTTATAGTATACTTTTTTTATATATTTTATTATTGTGTTCAATATATTTGATTATTAAATAAATTTCTATTTCCAATATTTTTTAAAATTTTTCAAACATTTACATTAATAATTTTAGTATATAAATAAACACAGTTGACCAATCTTAGAATATTATTATTATATTTAAAATTAAGATAATTAAAATAATAAACCATTTCCATTAATTAATTATATATTTTCATTCTAATCATTATATATATTAATATATAATTACTTACTAAATCTAATAATAAAATTATAATAATAAATAATATAATATTATTATCTAATATATTATTTATTTATATTAATTATATATTATTTATAACAAATATCTTTTGTTAATAACTAATGTTTAAATATATATTATTATTATTATTTAAATTAATCTAATATATTATATTATATTACTATTTTATCGATTTTAATGGTAGTAGTCACATCACTTATTAATTTTACTATAAAATAACGTTTTGTAATTATCATTCGTACTAAAAGTATCTTAAAATAGCATCAACTTCACGTGATAATTGCTCACCGTATATCATCGGATAATTATTAAAATAAAATTTAGTTGAAGGTTACATATTAACAATAATAGAGAAGATAGAGCACAAGGTAGAACTACCTAATTACTCATCGACTGTTAAAGATCCTTCCCCTGAAAGGTGAGGCTGCTTCCGATGCTACGAAGTGCCTTGTAAACAGTCACAAGGAGATAATTGTAAGTTTCTGTCTGTGTGATACAAAAGCAAGTGTCAAAAGACCTAGTTAACGAAGGGTAGCTCCTCTCAATAACAGAATGAATAGCATGCATTGATCGATCCCGTGTAGGAGAGAGAGAGGTGAGGGAGAGTGTCGCATATCGTAACACCCGTCCCCTCCGGAGAGGAGTGACATATCTCACTCACAACTCCTTTGAAAAGAGATCATGCTAGCCCACAGCATCACTTTATATTAATAGATCTTTTCGCGCGCAGCTAATGCCTGAAACCCCTCTTATTCAAACGAGAAGCGTTTTAATAGATTAGGTATTAATATTTTAGACAATATTATATTACATTAATATTATAATTATTTAAATTTATTTAATTTATAATTATATTTTAATATGATTAATTATTATTTATTAATTATTAATTATTATAATTATATAATATTATATATTTAATAATAATTTATATATATTTATATAATTATTCATTATTATATTTATATTTTAATTAATTATATAGGATAAAAATAATATTTAAGATTGGGATATACTAGTATTTATTCTTATTATTTATTATTAATTGTTATTATTTTATTTATGAATTAATTTTTTAATTTATATAATTATTATTATATTATTTTTTATTAATTTATTTAGTAATTAATTATTATTATTATTATTATTATTATTATATTTTTTTTATTATATTATATTATATTATTATTTACTATTATAATTATATTAATGTGCAGCAGTCATCTCTCGCTATGTTAACCGTTATGTTGGTGAAGTTATATTTTTATATAAATAAATATATATATAGAGCGAATAATAATAATCTACTATCCAAAAGTATTAAAGATTACTTTTTAGCTAACCGAATGTAGTTAATTTTTAAAAATTAAATTCTAATTTTTATACAACTTTTTATGTACATATTTTATTTATTATTTATATTTAAGTTGAAATCATCACGGTTGCATATATACTTGATAAAAGAATGGGACAAGATTGTGAATTATCATAATGTATTAATTGATTACTATTTAATTGATGAATAAATCGTTAATTATTATCTATTAAATTATTGTTTTTGGTTACCTAGGAAAAAGTATAATCCTAATAAAATGTATTATCGTTAATATGTCCCATTGATACAACTAATAACAAGTGTTGGATCTGGGCGTTATTCTTAGTTAACACACCATAGGCAATAGAATAATAAATATATATTAATAATTTAAAAAATTTTGGTACTTAATCAAAGTAGTTGATCTTCTTTAAATTAAATTCGCATTATTGTATATATTTTTATTACTATATGTTTATTTATATTATAGTAATGATATCTTTGATTATTTTTACGAAAAGGCAGAATTTCCTTTTTAATTATAATTATTTTGTTATATTTTATTTATTTAATTTATATATAATTTAATTGATTATGTTATTAATTATATATTATTATTCATTATGCATTATTATATATTAATTTATTTTATATATATTATTATTATATATTTATTTTATTTTTATAATTATTAATTTACTCTCAATTTTTTATATTAATTATGATTATTATTAATTATTAATATTATTATTATTATTATATATACTTTATTAATTAATATTATTTATTAATAAGTTATGATATTATTATTATTATATACATTTTTTGATATTGATATATTATTATTGTATATATATATATTATTATTCTTTTCCTTGAGGCTATCTACAGTGACGAAGTATAAAGCGAAAACTACGAATGATAAAAAAAATTAACACTAACGATAATAATATCATTTAGTTATCAGTATTATGTTATTATATAATTTTTTAATATTATGTTAATTTATTATTATATATTAATTTATTATTTATTATTTAGTTATAATTTTATTATATTAATAACCTATTTTTCCTGTGATTGTCCGTGTATAGAGTAAGAATATATTCATAGAGTAGTACCTACGCTGATTCTTGTTTGAGTAATTGACGTAGTTTTTAGTATGAATCCTATACATTCTGTCCGTTGTAATCAATAGTTATGTTCATATACTCATGCAATATGAAATAATTATTTAGTATATATTTATATATATAATAATTAATAATTATATATTATATATATATATAGCTACAATATAATATAATTAAATTAATAATATTAAAATTAAAATAATAATAAATAATAATAATAATTAATTATATTAAAATAATGAATAATAATAATAAGTAATAATAATAATAATGAATAGTAATAATAATAATAATAATAATGAATAATAATATTAATATATAAATATAATTATATTTAATAATAGTAATAATACTTAAAAGATAATAAATATATATAATATTAAAATTATATAAATAAATAATATTAATCAATAAAATAAATTATATGATAATTAATAATTATTAATATATATATAATCTATAATATTTAATTAAATAATTAAATATATTGATATAAATAATATATAAAACATATTAATAATAATATAATTAATAATTTAAATTATAATTTAATTATATAATAATAATTATAAATAATAATAATGAATAATTAATAATAATAATAATTAATAATATTATATTAATATATATATAATAATATAATAATTTAAATAATAATAATAATTAATATAATAATAATATAAAATAATCAATAAATAATAATATAATAATATAAATATAATATAAATTATAAATAAATATAATATAATTAAAATATAATATATAAATATATCTAATTTCAGTATGTTATTAATTTATAATTCAGTACTATAGACAAATTAGCTAACAATTTTTGTTTGAAATTCTTACTGTCTAATGTCTTTTGGACCTCCAAACCTCTAAAGATGAATTATAAAAAAAAAAATATATATATATCGTTTGTAGGAGGTAATGCATAACATATATAATATCGTCTCTATATCATGTTTTTTATAATTTTACGGTTGGTATGAAAATCCATATGTAATACATATAATTTCAGTAGAACTCCTTTTTATATAAAGTAATCTCCAAGATAAAAGAAAATAAAAAATACATAATATTATAGTTATTGCTATTCCATTTAAATAATGATAAACCAAAATACTGTGTTAAAACATTACCTTTTGGAGTTTTTAACAGTTTATTTGTATTATAATTATATTATTATTAATTATTTATATATTAATATTATATAAATTATATAATTAATATAATTATATTAATTATTATTTATTATATTATATTTATTATATTATTATTATTATTATTGTAATATTATATTATAATTATTTATTAATTAGTATAATTAATAATATTTATATTATTATCCCATTAATTATTATTATTATTTTAAATTATTTTATATATATATATATTAGTTATTAATTATTATTAGCTTTACCATGAAATAATTATAATATAATTCGTGCAGCGAATCATTCAGTGAAGGGTAAGTAAAACAATATAAGATTTTAATAGTCTTTTTCAAAAGGAAACAAATAAAAATATTTCGCAGACTTTGTGGATAAATGATCTGCTTCTCGAAATATTTTTTTTTTAATCCGCCAGCCCATATGACTTTCTTCTTTTTTTTTTTACGCACTCCCACTTTGCTTGAGGTGATGCTGACTGCAAATATTTTTCAATATTCTTAATATTCTCGACATTTGTCTACAATAATTAGTAATATATATTATATATTACATATATATATAATATATATATATATATATATATATATATAATTAATATATATATATAATATTATATGATTATAAATATATATATATTAAGTATGAATATATATATAATATAAATATATAATATATATATAGTTATATAGTAATATTAATATTAGTATATTAATATATAATATTTAAATACAAGTGTGCGAATATCCTATAGGGGCAAGACGTGAGGGGCATGTCAGCCCCCCTACGGAAATTTTCTAGGACCACTAATAAATATTTAAGTATCATATCTGTTAATTAATAAAGTTGAGCATAGAGGTTAATATTTAATAATTTTATATATTAATTCGTCGCTGTTAGGAATAAATCTCGTAAGTAGTGAATTTAGTTAAAACTAAAACTTGAAATTCATTCAGATGATAAACATAATGTCCATAAATCTATTTAAGTAAAGTTCAGCAGGATATTTTTAGAAGAATGTGTCAATAAAGTACATGATATACAGATAGACTGTGTATATATATACTATAGGTATATTATCAAATTTTATGTATAACTAAAGAGTAATTTATAACAAAGCTCCTAAAAAATCATGATCCCAACATTCCTATCATTCCGACCCACAAAACCTCCTTATAATTATATTTGTACTTTACATTTTATACCTATATTTTTGGATGATTTAATTAATATCAGCACTAAATAGGTGAAAAGGTTTTTATAATCTTAAAGAATTCAGGTTTTTCAATCTTGCAATTTATCATATACCGATCAGGTGTAATGTGCCATATTGAAAGATAAAAAAGATTGTGTAACATTATACAAGGAGAACCTCGAAAAGATTACTACTATTAGATGATTTCAGTAATAGCATAGTATAAATATGCGAATTATTGGAAAGTTAATGATATGAGAAGGCTAGTACACGACCCCACAAATGTAATAACATAAAAATTCTAACTATATTAGTATAGCGCAAACGTGTCTCATGTGCTTTCGTAAATCACAATGTTGGGACCAAAAAATGTAGGATAAGAATCGTTGGTCCCATAGATTTTAAATTGTTGTCAGAAATACGGGCAATCATTCTCACTCTAGCGATAATCTTCTGCGTGCGTATTCCGTAGAAAGAATAGAGTCACCTTTAGGTATAATCTCCATAACATGTTGAAATAGCTGTCTTAAAAGCTACTGTGGAGAAATGCTATTGGAATATAGAGTTACTGGTACTGTGACCCTCAACTATGAACATGCATGTCAAGGTGTGCGTCTGGCAAGGACAATGAATGACCTTTGTATCTCTAAGTAATATCTTTTGCTCTACTCTACTATGACCCGGACAGATTATAGAATTAAGTTACAATTCCCCATGAGGTTCGTGGAATGATTAGTAAATGAAGGATGTCATATAGAAAATAACTCTTTTATATAGTTAAAAAATGGATAAGAAAGCTTGTAAGGAAATATTTAGAACTTCATGACATTAAAACAATTGATTCAGTAAACAATTTTAATTGTATCCATAGAAATCAACAACCAGGAAGATATAAATTAATATATATTCAATTTCTTGATTGAGAGCCAATTTTTGATGAAATATCATAAATTTTACAGTATTTAGCATTATATAATATATATATATATTATATAAATAATATATATATTATGATATATAGTATATATAATTAATAATATTTTATTAATATAATATATATAATATTATAATTAATATATATTAATAAGAATAAAACAGATTTTTGTTCTGTCCCCCCGAAAAAATAATAAATTTCTTGAATACGCTCCTCAACGTAATAAGTATATATAAGTATATTAATAATATATTAATTATATTAATATATATATTATATATATGATAAATATATCATATATATATATATATATAATATATATATATATATATAATATATTATTTATATATATTAATATATATACGATATATTATTTATAATATGTTATAACTATATTAGCTATATACATATATGACATATTAATATATATAGAGTAATATATAATATTAATTATCACACCCATTTGTATGAATGAGTAGATTACTCGACATATGCAAAACAGGTATATATATAGTTAATGAGGGGGAACTCCCCAAAGGTACTGTTTTCTGGAAGGGGGGGGGAACTTGTTGGTAAGGATAGAGGTAGCGAGATGAATGTGAAGCTATTCTTCTCTTTTACGCAGAGCTTACTTCTGTTTGGCTTAATATGAGCACTATTTAGTGATACCTGCTCTGTTCTAGTGAATATATAATACACTCATAGGAAGGCATGGGACTGGCCAGCGACAAAGTATATTCTACCTTTTTTTTCAAAGATAAACACCAGTTACCTTCTCGTATGAGGTCACAATCAATCTAGTATATACATTGGAATTGATATAAGTATTTCATAAACCTTATTTGGTATTGTGTGTATCTAACTGCTGAGGTTATATATATATTTATATATATATATAATAAATAGTTATATATATATAATAAGATAATATATATATATATATAATATATTATATATATATATAAATATATATATTTATATAATATTATATGATATATATATATATAATATATTAATATAGTATATGATAGTAACACCTAACCCCTTCCCTGTGAGTGGTGATAGTAGCGGTATCAATTACCCTAAATATATATTAATTTAGGTGAGAGTTGGTGTTGTAGATGTAATGTATGTGTATCATAATTATAATAATTTGCTTAAAAATTTATGTGATGATTACTTACATAGTTATAACCATAGTTGATATATGTCCTCTTATATATATTATTTATATATATTTTTGTGTTTTAATAATAAGTATAGTCTCTTTATTGCTTAATTCGATCAGTTTTCATTCATAATTACACCAGATTATTGGAAATGAGAAGCATACAAAATTTGAAATAGAAAATTTTAATTAATATAATTTAATATATTTAAATATGGATCTAGTAAATGAATAACGGAATTGTAAATAGGAATAAGATTGGTTAATATATGATTGATAATATATTTAAATTAAATTATCTAAAATATAATTTTTGCATATTTTAACAATAAAAATTTTTATAAATTAACTTTTTAAACTTTTACTATAATAATCTAATATATTATTAATTAAATATAAGATAATTATAATATATAATATAAATATATAATAATAATATATAATATAATATATATAATATATAATAAATAATTTAATTATTAAATAATAATAATAATAAAATAATAATAATATAATAATATTATATAATATATATTTAATTATATGAATTTATAATTATAAATAATAATTATAAATATAAAATTAAATAGAATAATATATTAATATTTATTTAATTAATATATAAATAATTAATAATAATAATAATAATAATTAAATATAATTAATAATAATTAATAATAATATTAATAATAATATTAATAATATATAATTATATAATAAATAAAGATAGATAATATTTAAATTAAATAAATTAATTTATAATTTAAAATGAATGAATTGAAGGATAAAGTAGAATGAGAAAGAGTGAGAGTATAGACAAGTGTCAGTTTTGGAATACAAAAGGAAACTGCTGATAGTAATTAATTTCGACTAATATTACACGATATGTTTCCATATTACACCTTAGAAATAGCAAATGCTATAGACGACTGATTTCTATTATCCAACGTGACGTGCCTCATTACGTTTGATCCGCTAGTAATGAGTACGCAGAACGAGCACATAGCGACCTCTAGGGTTCGATTTCATTTCTGATTCTCTGATCTCTAGGTGAGTTCCCATCTTATTAAATAAGTGCGTTATGTGTGTTATAAATACTTAATGGTAGATAATTTTCTATATATATTTTCCTGGAAAAAGCATTTATTTAGATACTGAAGTGATAATATATATTAATTTAATAATTTAGAAATTAATGATATACTTCTTTATGTTCTTTTATTATATTATTATATGATATTTAAATTATTAATTTATTAATATATATAATGATTATATATTATTATTATTTATTATTATTATTATTATATAGATTATTAAATTAATTACATTATTTTTATTTATATTATTTTTAATTAGATTAGTTAATTATTTGAGTATAGAATTATTATTTATTGTTAAATAGAGTTGTAGAGTAGTAGTCTAAAGTAGGTATATAGTAGTTAGTATATATATATAGTTAAGTTAATATAGCAGCTCTGTTTCTCGTTCTTCACCTAATACCGAAGTTATTTACATTGTTAAATTCGCAGTGTGAGTATTATGTATATTTATGTATATAATTACTAATTGAAATACCATTTTTATTATTAATTTAATCAATTAAGTAATTCTTTTAAATTATTAATTTTATATTATAATTATATATAGTATATTATTATTATATATATATATATATATATATATATAGTATATATTAAATATATATATATATATATTATTATTAATATATATATATATAATATTATATATATATATATATTATATATTATATATGAATTAATAATATATATATATATATATATATTATTTATATAATATATATATATATATATATATATATTATATAAAATGAATGGCTGTAAATATATATATTATAAATTATACTAAGATCCTTTTAAAAGTAACTTTTGAGAACAAGGCTCTCCCATTCCAGGTCTTGTGAATGTAATTTTGAATAATTTTTCTTAGTTGTTTTGATAAAATAAACAAATTAGAAATAAAGCGTAACTAATTTAGTTATACCAACAACAATCTTACGAATATTTTTATTTACTAGTCTTGTTTAAATTTATTATTAATTTTAAGTATTTATTTTTTTTGTAGATTAAATTACATTTTAAAACTATGAAGTGGTCAAGTATATATACATACTTATTATATAATTGTAATATATGTTAACGATACGTTACGACTTAATACATGACACGTTCATACAGCATTTGAAAGATAATATTTAATATATAATTGCTTTATAAATCTATCTTTAAAAGGCAAGCCTTTACCTATCTCATTCTTCTTTCCTCTCATTCTCTTCCTTTAAAATTCTTCTCTCCTACTCTCTCTCTCTTCTCTCCTCTTCTCTACTCTACTTCATCTTCTCTTACTCTTCTCTTCTCTCTCTACTTCTCTCTCTTCATCTCTTCCCTTTCTCTCATCTCTCTCTCTTCTCTCTCTCTCTATCTATCTAATCTATATATATATATCTATCTATTTATCTATCTAATCTATCTATCTATATATCTATACTTAATTGCATCAATTTACTCTTAACTATTGTGTTGTTTCTGTCATTTTTGGATGTTCTACATTAATAATAATAAGATATTTAACATATAATTTTTAAGAAACTATATTTATCCTCTAATTAACATATATCTGGAACAGGGCGATTGTAATAATTGGACAGATTCTGTCTCTGAAAACGAAATATAGTTTCTCAAAGTCGACTTGTGTAAAGATATAATTTATTATATTATTAGTATATATTTAATATTAATTTATTTAATTATTATTATTATAATATTATATTAATTTAATTATTATGATTATATTAATTATTATTTATTAATTATTATTTTATATTATATTATTATTTATTTATGTATTATTATTATTATTCTAATTAATTATTTATATAAAAATTATCCACACCTCAAGGGCCTTCGCCTTTAAATATATATATATTTATATATATAATAATTATTATATTATTTATTATTTTATTATTATTATTAATTAATTATTTTTATTATTATATCTTAATTATTAATTATATTATTATGTATTTTATATTATATATTTATAATTATTTATTATAATTTATATTGATATATTAGATATTATTAATTTATTTATTATTATTAATTTATATATTTGATTAATAATAATTCAAGAAAAATAATCTCATTTTAATATAGTTATATAATATATACTTATGTATTCTACTCTTCCAATTGCTGGAACCCCCAAGGCTACATTTAATTTAATATTATTAATAATATTGATCCCATACTCATATTTTAGAATGATAATCCCGTAACCTCTCGAGAGTGAAGTCTTCTCCATATATAATTAAATATATATTTAATATTAACCAGTGTAATTTAATTTAATAGCTATTTTACGTTATTATTATTATTCATTCATTATTATTATAGTTATTATTTTATTAGTTAACTAAAATATACATATTTTTTTGTATTATTTTATATCTATTTTGAAAATGCGAGATTATTATAATATTTTGTATTTTATTTATTATTATTTAGTAATTGATTTAATAATTATTATTATTATTATATTTTAATTAAAGTAGATAAGGGTGCTATTTAAATAATTTTTAAAACTATCTTTATTTGTAAACCATCATAAAAATCATTAGAAGTATTGAGATCAAATATTTATATTTATTTTATTACAACTCGCACTAAACACAATCAGCCCGAGTAAAGGATTAAACAATTTTCACACGCACCATCACCTACACACACACACCCACACCTACCACACATCTACACACATCAACCTACACATCAACTAACCTACACACCCACACACACCTCACGATCATAACTAACTCATACAATACACAACATCAACATACACTAATACACACTATCACACAAAACAACTAACCAATCAAACATACACATCACATACATCACACACTACACTACTAACTAACCACTCACACTAACACATAACTAAACACAACACACACACCACACATTACACATTATTTTAACCACACACACACACTCAACACACACACACACACAGCCACACCCACAAATATCACACACACATACACACACACACACAACATCACACACTAAAACAACACACCACACACACACACTCACATACACAACACTACACTAACACTAATACTCAACACAACACACACTAACTAGCACTAACACACACACTACTAACACTAAGTACATCACATATAAAACACTCACACATCACACTACAATATAAACACACACACACACACACACACACATCACTCAACACACACACACAATTCATACAACCTTACACACATACTTCCATGCTCAAACACATACCACTCACAACTTTCAAACTCACACAATACACATACCAATAAACACTACCACCACCACTAACACATCACACCACACACCCACACATACACCCACCTCGCACACACATGCACTCACATGCACACATCCATACCCACAAACATTACACTATAGTACACTATTAACACTTATCGCCTTCTAACATCAATCATATATTATATATAATTAATATGAATATTATATATAATATAAATATATATTTATATATAAAATAAATTTATATATAAGAATATTATATTATATATTATAATATAATATATAATTAATACTATATATTATATATATAAATATGCTGCACCATTAAAGAACTAGGATAAAAATTATCTGTTTTTTCGTTGATATTAAGGGGAAAAGATGGTAGTAATGTTAATATGATATCTTATAATGTAGTCTTGTGACCCAACTGTGCAAAGAATGTGACTTTATTAATATATTTAAACTTTAAAGTTATATTTCTAAATAAATGCTTCAATAATTAATTAATAATAAAAAATCTCATCTTGAAAGTAGGCAGTCATTCAATGTAGTCATATTAGAAATTATTTCACAATATAGTAGTATGCAGGTTAATTCCTATAATAAATAGATATAATCTGAATACATGGCTTCCATCTTCTGTCATCACCAAAACCTACTAAAGCTAAGCTAACTAATATTTAGGAGGGTAAAGGAAAGGAAGCCTATATATAACCTTATGACCATACTCTTCTAATTTCCAGTACGAATCTCAAGTATCGTTACATGGTTAATCATACCATATTCAATATTATTAATTACTTCACAGTCAAATAAATTAATATCAGGGTATTCTAATAATTAATTTATTTAAATGACCATCTAACAATATAAGTACACCGCACATTATAAATGTACCTGTAAAACGACGTACGAGCTTGTTTCGGGTGTCATTGACTTATTCGTCATCATTTAGTCCTATTCAAATAATCTTATGGATTAATAGGTGTGCTGGACTTGCATGTCTCTTTTACGTCTCTATATTTAACCGCCCTTATTCCATAATCGGAAACTGGTTTATTGTTGCTTCTGCGTAGTATATTTGGTCAGGACTTACCACCATACTACTATCCAATTTGACTAACACTGATAAAGAAAATCAACTCTCATCAAAACGAAGGAGCGCATTCGTATTCTCCACTGTGAAACCTTCCGATCGTCTCTTCGGTGTGAGCACTTAGATAAATGATTGTATATCCATATGTGAAACCTCTCTCTCTTCGAAGTATCTTCGCTTTCAATAAATAATCCCCAATATCATCTGCTCTAGCGCTCGATTCTGCTAAAGATAGAATTAAGTAAATATCCTCGGAAATCACTGCTACTATTACTGGCCATTATTAGTACAAATACTAGGTGTATAACTCCTTAACTTATTCTATCATCATCATACCTTTAATATGCAAAATAAGGATATTGCTTGCCAGTTCTTACGTTATATGGACTTGGGATTATTTCTACTTACCACCATTTTGCTATTACTTTTCTGGACCCCTCGCTCCAATTCTAGCCAGCCCTGACTGCTATTATGTTAAAGCAGTATCAATCCTGTCGGCTATATATTCTGCAGGTTCACTACCGAATTTACATCCATGTATGTTTAATGACGGCTCTAAAACAGAGAACAGTGTTGGTGCGTCAGGTTTTGGGCTTTAGACGTTACGACACAATCCATCTTCGACGTCGGAGAAGTTCCCGACAACCGCTGGGAACTTAATATAAATTTAATGTCTTTAAATATTTGCTTCGTGAATTATTGAATTTTTTTTTATATTTAATCCAAGACCACATCTGTTAGTCATTTATTTCAATTTCGCCCAGCTTACTCACTCCATGAGCATAAAACTCTTTATTACTAAACATAACACTAATGATGGTATATCTGCTGTGTATTAATACAAATTTTTATCCACCTCTAATCCACGCTCGTATAGAAATACTATCATTACTCTGTAATTGACCCCCTCTACGTGCAGGGTTAACTAGGTCACGAATATTATGATATATAATCAGCTGAGCAGAAGGGATCTAAAATAGGTACCGAATCTTCTTTAATCTGGTATTGTTTATCTATAGGTAGCCTCCCGGGATTGCCAATATACGTAACTTATCACAAATGAAGTCACCTCTCTATCATACTGATTTTTATTTCCTGTCACTCTTCCTAATTTTCCTAATATCTTATATAATGGTCCATAACGCCATAATTCTTAAAATGTTTCTTATAATTAAGATCTAATATTATTAATAATTTAATGATATAAAAGATTACATTACTTAATTTTCTTTCATTATAGTATTGAATAGGCCATAACATATCCTCCATCAATATGATTTTGTTTATGCAATATTAGGTAAATATTATTAATAAAATATTTATGTATATATATAAGTCAAAAGTTGAATGTATCTTAAACTTTATCTTATTTCAATTACCTGAACTGACTTTCAATTCTATTTACATATTCGTCAATCCAAATTTTTCTTTGACAATTAATAAAAATATGTTTTAAAGTCAGGACCCACTCATGGAGTTGATTATTCAAATCTACAGTTATATTGGCCATTCCTATTGTGGCTTGGCAACTAATTTACGTAGCAGGCAATACAACTTATTATATATAGTTAATAATATATATATATTTATATATATATATATATATATATTAGATATATATTATTATATTATTATATTATAATATATGATATTTATATTGTATAATATATATATAATATATATATATATAGATATTATATTAATATTATATATAATATATATAATATATATATATAAATTTATATATTTATAATATTATATATATATCTATATATATTATATATATATTATTAATTATAATATAATGATTCTATAATATATTTGGAAGACAGTAAACTATCAATTATACAATATATCTCCAAGAGTGGGAATCTCACAATTCCGTAACGGTACTAATCAAAATATAGACCTAGATATTATATAGTCCTCACTAAATATTAAGTGCATTAATTAAATGCTTGTTTAGTACATAAAGTATAAATATATAGATAAAACTATATAAAGCGGAATTAGTTAATTTCAATATAAACCACCTATGAGTATGATATGAGTACTATAACGTATTAATAGGTATAGGTATGAGGGAGTTCTGGATCGGAGTAGATTAGAAATCTGTAGATAAGGCTTTATGATAACGAAATTTCCTGAAATGGTAGGGTATTGACTTCTACCGAAGAGTTCTTGATGAGCATTGTGCGTATGTAATTGCGTATCACTTATTACATAAAGATTATAGTTTCATATAGTAATCTCAGAAGTTCTAAAAAAAGGGGTTGTATAGGCATCAGTTAAGAGTTGGGTTGTGAAAAACCTTTAACTCTACTCTATATCTAATTAAGATTTAACAATGAATAGAAGCCTAACTCAAGTAATAATGTGATATGACATTTCCTAATAAAGAAGTATAGAACAGACCTCATATTAAAGAGGAAGCCATGATAATATTATAGTGAAGATAATTATTGATAAGTAGTACTAGAAAACCCTAACTTACTCTAATTATGCATATGCTACATTTGAATAGTAGTAGCTGAAAAATACCTGGCTCTCTTTCGTTCTTTGATGAGAAAGATAACAAGAAAATGAAATGAAAAGTAAAGTTCCAAAAAATCTGTGCTTGTCAGAAGTAGTATAGTGTTCGATCTCGTCAATAAAAATTATAATATCAGCTATAATTGTTGTGGTGAGAATTTATTGCCCGAGTGAATGGATAAATAGTATTCGTGTGAGTTTTATATTGTAATTAGGATTAAAAGACCATGTTTGTCCATATAGCTCACACTATCTTTATGAGTATCCCGGGATATTTATGTAGTTAAAGTAATTGCGGAATCTCATTCTTAATAAAATTAAAATAATGATTAATACATCGTTTAGTAATAGTAGATCTCTTGTGCTGTTGACAAATGACAGATATAGTTCTGTAAAAAGGAAAAATAGAAATAAGATGATATATGGGTTACTATAATAACTGATTCCGTGTTGTCTAGAATGTAACTACCCTAATATTACTGTCTCTGATATATAGAATAATGATTGAGTCAAATTGCAGTTATTATATGTAAGAAGGATCTTACTAGCAACCAAAAACGTGCCTTAACAAATATTTTTTTGGAATCTCTTATTCATGTAGCTTTGAAATTATTAAATGACCTCAAAGTATAATGCTTACATAACTGAGACGATACGTATTACCATGTAATACCCAATAAATAAGTAAATAAGGGAGAATTGGTATTATAAAGAAGATCATATTAAAATAGTAATTTATTATCAGTTAATTTTGTTATATAAAATAAATATATATAGCAAGAAGAAAAGAAAATTACCTTATTTGCGAATAATCATATAGCAGAACCGCCATATGTCATAGAAAATTTTCACTTTGTTGTCGGATCGCTATATCGAGATCGCAATTTCATATTATTCGACTAAGTTTATTTATTTTTTTTTATTTAAGCGTTAAAATAATGAAAAAAAATTTTTAATTTGTTATATTTTTAGTTACTTTTTATTTTTTAATGTAGGGATATTATTTATTATTATTTATTTTTTTTAGTGTAATTGACTTCATTTACTTTTACTCAAGAACATTATACAATTATATATCGAATTGTCAATATAAATGTATACTTTATGGTGAATTTGACAAAAATATCACATTATATAGCTAATACTACACCTTATGGTGTCAATTCTCAACAAAGTGATATAGTAACTAGACCGTCGCTTTCTCTATGCTCTGTATTTCGTATATTCAATCATATTCTATATATACTTATATAATATATATATTATAATAATATTATAATATAAATATTAATATATATATAATAATATATATATATTATTAATATATATTATATCTTATATATATTTAAATATATAGTATATATTATTATATATATTATATTATATATAATATATATTATAATATGATGATTAATATATATATATAATATGTTTATATTAATCACACATAAATATTTAATCATAATATGATTATATAAATAATTATATATATATATATATATATTATGATATATATATTTAATATAATAATATTATATATATTAAGTATATATAATATTATATTATATTATATATTATATTATATTATTAATATATAGTATATTATATATATTAAATTATATATTATATGTATATATATATAATAATTTATTCATGGTAACCAAATATTTAAAAATATAATGAAAGACATTAACTAAATTAACATTCATATTACTATTTTACATCAGAATATTAAATTTGTTATTTAAATATATATACTAAAAAATATATTATATATATATAATATATGAGTGAACTAGTAAGTAGTCCTATGAGGTATATATATTGGTAAGATATTTTGATTGTGAGTCCTTTGAAGTCCTCTATACGAATATTATAGTATATATAGTGAAATTCAACGATAAATTTAGTTGCATAATTAATATTTCCTTGCAGAATAGAATAAAAAATGTTTAACACTTAAAAATCTAAATAGAATTAATTAAATGATTTTCTCAAATCTAAATGAAGCGATAAATAATTATGAATATCTCCTATATCAGTGTCCATAATAATATATGATTGTAAACAAATGACTATAATAAAATGATATAATTATATATAATAACTACTACTTAGTAAATAAAATCTAGTGTCATCCGAATATCATTACATTTACCGGACCTGAATGAGTTCTGCGTTCCTGGTAGAATGAAATAGTGGATTATCTCATTGTTATTGTTTGAGTTTCAATTCAGCTCATAGTAATGTATGTCTATGTTATGTAGTAGTGTCTATTATAAGTGTATAGTAGTTATAGTAGTAAGTTAGTATATATATGTAGTTAAGTATATGTAGTATGCTGTAGAATAGTAGTAGAAATATGAAGGTTCATAGCAGTTTATGTCTAATTGTTTTTAATTGATTTATATGAAAGTTACCTTTAATTATAAAATTAATAAATAATAAATATATAATCTTTAATTATTTATAATTATTATATTAATATATTATATGCCACTATATTTCTATCATTTAGTAATTATATAATTTATTATTTATCAAATTATATGATATCATCTATTTATACTATTAAGATATATATTATTAGTAAGTATAAGTTAATTAAGGAAGTAGTGAGTATAAAAGTTAAGTTAGTGTTATTAGCGGTTATATAAGTATGATTATAGTGTATATGAAAGTATGCATGTGTATAATTAAGTACTAGTAGTTAGATATACAGTTATAGATTTATTTATTATAATAGTATTATATTAGTAATAACAGAGTTTATCATTAATATTTTATTGCCAACTATTATAATATTTCTAGTACATGACGAAATATTTAAACATTGCTCTTTATCTCTCTTCCTTCTCTCTCTCTCTCTCTCTCTCTCCTTCTCTCTTCTCTCATTCCTCTCCATCATCATATCGTCGTTCGCTTAAAACAATGATCGCCTAGTGCTCCTCACTATTCTCTAACCACTCGGAGTGCCTTATTTAGATTAGATTAAGAAGTGATATCTTTCTACTAACTCCATGAACAAATTACTTATGCTCACTTCTTACCATTTGTGTTCACTTATAAATATATAGTAAATATACTTTGATCGTATCTATTCCTTCCCTAATATGTCTCGGCTCCTGTCTCTAGAGGGTGATATTATATCGGAGATCGGTATACTCAGTGGTAATACAATCATACGGTACAAAAAGATATGTTTAGATGAAAGGTTGGAGTTTGTATGTGAATATTTAAACATTCATGTCTTCTCGCCTGACACTCGCTCATTGCGAAGTATATCTATGAATAAATCCACCTCCAGTTCTCTTTAGGATAAATATAACGCAAAATGAACACGGTGATATTGAGCGTCGTACAAACCTGCAAATCTGATAAATATATACTTATTCCTAATTTATCCTTCTGCTCTAGCAACCTCAATAATGCATTTATCGAATATAATCAAGATAAAAACTGAAGTTTTACTGCATAAACCCGTTTTCTAAACTTTAATCATTAAATGTAATTATATTTAATTAACTTTAATAATCATTACACAATATTATAAATAATTAAAAAAAAAATTATCCAATACTTTTAAATTAATTATTATATTATCAATTTAACTAATATTATTTTTTATTATTATTTTTCAATTATTATATTCTAATATAACTATTTTATTTTATTATTGATTATTTATATAATTTATACTTCTTCTATATGGAGGTTTCCAGCCGAACGAAATAGTGTTAGTTGTAGTATATATTATTATTATTATTATTATAATAAGTTCTAAAGATATAATTTAATTTATATAATTATTTATTTAAATATCTTTGATAAAAGAAATTAGTTTTTCTTAACTGCATTCCTTTTTATATATATACTCTTTATCTAATTTAGTCCTTTATTATGTTTTAACTTTATTATATTAGTTATTTTATTATTAATTATTATTATTATATTATTTAATTTTTTATTATTATAATTATTATTTATTATTATTGATTATTTTAATTTGTATATATAATTATTGTTTTATTTTCTATTATTTAAACTTTCACGTGATATACGGTACATTTACTAGAGTAAGAAAATCCACTAGTATTATATATTTATTTTATAAGTGAAACGTTGCAAAAAAATTTAAAGTTTTCTTCAGGAAGCCAAGTTCCACTTCATAATTTTTATGAAATAATTATATATTATTCTTATTTAGTTGTTCTTGCACCTAAATAATATATATTTACCAAACGTACAGAATTTCCTTAATATTCTATTTGATTATCATTTTTAGTGTAAATCATAACAACACCCCTAACCTACTTTTTTTAATCTCATTCAATCTAATCTACGGTCTTTATTACTATGTCTTAGCTTCTCTAATATAATTTGCTCTTACCCTCTGCAGATATATATTTTAAGTTGATCATTCCTATTCCTTATCTTAATCATATAACTATATGGCATTATCTCAGTGTTCTAACTCTCTCATTAGCTAATTATCATCGAGTTTTATTTATCGATCTATATAATATCTAAATGATTATCTCATCCCTTTATTAATTAATTATATTTATATATATATAATATATTATTATATTATTATATTATTATTATATATTATTAATTTATTTATATATATTTTTATTTAATTAATTTATTATTTATAATTATTATATTATATAATTATTTTATTATATTATATTATTATTTATTATTTATTATTATTATTATTTCTTTATCTCCTAACGCTAATTTATCCAATATATCTAAATTCTTTCAACCAATCCCTCTCTAGTATCACTAAATTATTATTCCTCATAAGTACTATTTTAGAGTTTTTTTTCTCACCCAATATGATATCAATTATCATATAAAAAGGGTTTTCCAAAAATATGCTAAAATAATGGATCTTTAGCTACTTCACGTTGGGTGCCTGACATTAGCTGAGTGTGGCCATTTTAGGTTGATCAATTTACCCAATCTCTATCTTTCATCTAATGTCTGACTCATCATTGTAATACACTTCAGCTATTACAGTGTATATACTACACACCTTGGCACTTTAATTGCACACTTTCTTCGCCGAAAAGAGCTCATGGAACTTATTTTTCCTCATTTTCACTTCATTTTTGTCAGATTTATTATATCAGACAGTATAGATGTATTTGATTAAAAGAGGCTAGCCTAACAGCTAATTTCTGGTGGTGGTGGTGTTAGTGTCACTAAGGAACTTCCGACTTGCTTTGATGCGCGGTGGTTCATCATTAATTTCTATAATATTCGCCTTTTTTTCCTCCGTTTTGCTTTTTATGAACGTCAAATCTCCCGCAGTAAGGTGTTTCGGCGATTCGACAGTAAATCCTATTATGTTCTTTATTACTATTTGAGCTGAAAGTGGATGCTTTGCATGTTGAGCACGTTAACCGTTCTCATGTTTCTGATTTGGATTCTAGGATTTTCTAACCTACGGTTTCGGCTTTTATGGCAACATATGACTAAATTCATATGTTAGTTATTTATCTTTTAGCTCTACAGACCATCTTGAATTCTTTTGACTATTTAAATTACACATTGGAACACACTTATCCTCTCCTTCCTTTGAAAATATCATTGTGGGTGAATTCAATGTTTCCAACTGTTAATGGCTTTATGCTAGCTCTGAAGACACGGCTGTAGAACGTACCTGCCGATCGTTTTTTCGACAACCACCTTAAGAAATTAGTGAAGCTTTCTACCGTTTTCGATTGCCTTGGAAACGAGACCGACTAAGACCTTTTCTAACTTCCACCCCTTTTTTATACTATATTATTAATCTTTTTTTTCTTTGGTTTAAGTGGACCATTACCTTATCAATGCTGGACGCTTGCCCATTCAAAAGGTGGACCCTTCTGTTTCTTCTAGTTTTCCACACGAGAGGCTTTAGGTGTTTTTGATGCGCGAAATGCTGGTCCAGCTTGCCGTCAGATTTCCTTGATTTCCCTTGGAATGGTTATTTTTTTTTCCTTCTATTAAATCTCAATGAACTTTGTTCAACTCTCAACTGTTCTCGTGATATTTATGACACGGCCCTGAGTCGAACAAAAACCATTCCATTCTTACCCCCCCCCCCCACCTAAAAAAGAAGAAGATTCTAATAAAATGTACTTATTTCCACTTTAGATGATTCCAGAGCTCTCTCTCTTCCTCAATCACCTTCCAACTTATTTAGACCTATTCAAATAATTTTTTGTAATACCGTATGATCTCCGAGCTTCATACTAAAAATGTGTATAAACTGGATAGTATCATTCCTGTGGTTCACAGTTTGTGCTTCCGAGCTTATACCCTGCTTTGGTAAGCTTTCTCGACTCTGCTGGTAGTTTTCTATTTCCTTCTTGCTTGATAATTGTTCATTCAAAAAGTGGACCCTTCTGGATCCATTATTGTCTTATTGCCAAAAGCTCATGTTTTTTCAAAGCTTTCCTTAAAAGGAAGATTTGGAGACTTCTAATCTTATCACGGATATTATGTATTTCCTCCTATAATGGAACGTTCGACTGCTAAGCTTTTCCAACGTCTTGACTTGGTCCTTTCGTTTCTGGCATTTAGGTGAATCTTTGCTGTTGCGTAAGATGAATTGAAATAATTCGTTAGTCTGGCAAGCCGTTTCCAAACTACCTTATAGTATCTATCCTTTTCTTAGTACTTTTCCAAGTGTTTATTTACGATCGCTTTATAAAAGCAGTTTTAAACGGCCACTGCTCATCCTTTAAATCTAATAATAGTTGAGTTTCTACAAGTTGTTCTATCCCCTACCCTTTTCATACCTTTATTTAGTGATCAGTTCATAACATTTTGGTTATCTATACTTATGATGAAGACTTCGTCCACAACAGATTCACTAAAATCAGATTTAGGATGGTGAATGAGAGTTACTTGCCATTAATCTTGTACGTATTTCTAATTAGAGTAAGAATAATGGTTGTTTTTAATGCCTTAAAATTCTTTCCCTTGATTTATCTACTCGAATACTTTACACAACTTTAGTTTTTCGTACACAGGTTAACCTTTCTTTGTTATTCTTAGGGTCTTCTTCTTTTCTCGTGGTTTCTTTCAAGAGGATCACACGATTTCTCTAACTAAACTTGTAAGTTTGTGTGAACTCTTTCGATGTATACCCCCCCCTCCCCAAGTTTGAAAAAAAGCTCATATGATTCATTTTTCCATACAGTCTCCTCACTTGCTCCGACTTCAGACTTAGACCATCGTGTTCATTCAAGTTACTTTTGGGCTTTAACAACATTTCAAAACTCCGTGTTATCAGGCATTTAACCTATTAACTATCGGCTTAAATTTGGTTTCCCTACGGTGGGCTTGTTCTTTGTTCCTGAGATTTTTCAATCCGGTCTCGTATATGAAAAAGGAAACGTCTTATTTTAAATGTAAAAATAAGGGTTTATAAAGAAATAAAATGATCTCCAAGCCACAAACACCATACAAAAGGGAGTTTTTCTCACGTTTCTGATACAGAACGATACTTACAAATCCTAGTGAGTAATCATAGATGCAGATGATTTTTTTTTTTTTCAGAAATTTTGTCGCATCCAGATTGTTTTTAATATATATATTATCTATATATATATATATTATTATATATAAATATATATATATATATATATATATATATATATATATATATATATATATATATAATATTTTATATATATATATATTAAATATATTAACATGGTTAACGACATATATGGGAAAAGATTTAAATTTTATTTGTTATACTATAGTATATAATATATATATATATAGATATAGTATATATATATATATTATATATTATATATATTATATATATATATATATATATAGGATAAATATATATATTGTAAGCGATAAGACAATTACCGCCTCACTCTACACACTCGCAGATTCCTCAGTGTATAAAACTACTACTTTTTATACCTTATATCTTTCTATTAAAATTTTTAACCATTAAAAAAATTTCTTCCTCCATCTTAGCGATTAGTTTGTGCTAATTTTAATGGTAAGGAAAAAGGCACTTGTACAAAACTGTTTGTTCTTTACACTGTTAAGACCTCTATATATGAATATCACAAAATTCCGGAATTAATATAATTAACAAAGTTCCTTAAAAATCTTAATAATTTCATTGGTCTTAAACATAAAATATGTAAAAGCAGAGTAAAATATATTCAAGTTATGAGATTCAAATGAAATTCTTTATCTTTCAATAATGAGAAACGAACTTTAAGGCCGGCTATCCCTAAACCAAGCCCGGCACCAAGTGTTCACAGTAGAGTTTTAATTCTCACCCCCACAAGGTATATATATATATATATATATATTATATATATATATAATATATAATATATATATATATATATATATATATACTATATATATATATATATAATATATATATATATATATAGTGGTGAGTTGGCGCCGTTTCGCACTGGTTGGCGAGAACGTAAACATTTTTTTCAGGAATGTAAACTTCTATGACTAAGCACAGAAACTGGTTCTAAATTTTGCGCAATGTGACCAATGTATATATATAATAGTATATATTATATATATTATTATTATATATATAAATATATATATGATATATATATATATATATATATATATATATATATATATATATATATATATATATATATATATATATTATATATATATATTCTATAAAATATATATATATATAAAATCACCTACCTTCTTTTCCCACGACTGGGGGGTAAAGTGCATGCATGTACTGAAACAAAAAAATTTAGTAACAGAAGGAATATACGCAAGTCGAAAAGAAAGCCCAGCCTTCCCGCCCCCTTTATACCTTTTAGTAAGAACTCGCCGCAGTCAGAAAATCCACCCTAGAGCTTCACGGGACCGCGATGGACCCTCACTATGGCATCTCGTCAATGTAGGGTTCATCCCTTGGCCCAGGTGGGCCACAACCCTCACCCCATTCACTCCTATTTTGCACCTTTTTTTCTCGCCTATGCCAAACTCGCATTCCTCTCCTCCAGGCATTCCTTTACTGACTCAATCCACTTTTTCTTAGGTCTTCCAGCCGGCCGATTCCCAACACACTCATCACTATACATTCGCTAACCCACTGACTATCATTCATCCTTTCCACAGGACCAAACCATCTCAATGTACTTTCATTTATTCTCTCATTTACTCTTCTTCACACCACACAACTTTCTAATGCGTTCATTCCTCATTTTATCAATTCTCACCTAACACACCCCAAAGATTGTCCATCTGAACACATTGTACTTTAGATTTACACCTCTTATTCCAAACCATAGTTTCACTACTATACATTAACATAGGTAACAACATACCCTCATGGTATGAGTAAGCTCCCTCAAGACTTAATCCCTTTACATTCACCAATGATTTAATTGAACCAGCCACTTTCCTACCATACTCTGCATCATCCGTTTCCTTTTCATCCAACCTTAAATATTTAAACTCGGACACTTATTCCAGTTTCTCACCATCCAACCTAACTTCACACCGAGGACTGACCTCACTCACAACTATAACCTTACTCTTACCTACGTTTACTTTCAAACCCCTCCTTATACACATCCTCTCAAACTCTTCAGATTCGCCACACAAAAACAAATAATTTCGCTTAAAATAGGTAAATAAAAAGGCCCCCCCCCCCCCCCCCCCAAAAAAAAAACCCTTCACTCTCTGTCCATTCTCCATGCCATTCTAAACACCCTTCCCTTGCACCCCCACCTCTAATTCTTCCATAACCCCATCCATATACAAATTGAATAATCAAGGATACATAACACATCCCTGCCTCACTCCGCTATTAATATTAAACCAATCACTTTCAACTCTATTCTTACACACGCTTCACCATCGTCATACATACTTTTGATTCCATTCAGAAGCCTACCACCAACACCAAATGTCACTAACACCTGTCATAGAGCTTCCCTATTAATCCTATTATACGCCTGTTGCAAATCCATAAAACCTAAATACAATTTTTCTTCTCATTTTCCCATCATTTGCTTCAATGTAAAGATTTGATCCACACATCCTCTACCACTTCTAAACGCACCTTGTTCTTCACTGCTACCGTGGCTCAATAGGTAGAGCGACAGAGTCGCATACCAAGGGCGCGGGTACTACGATCCCTTAAGTCCGCACCTAGGTTAGAAATTACCTAAAGAAGTTCCCCTCCTAGAACAGGGCTATGCCCGTGAGGTGTGAACTTTTTTTAATAATAAAAAAAAACCCCGTCCCTCAGGCACTCGACACACACTTCCAAAATACCAGCATATATCTTCCCTACATCACTCAATAAACTAATTCTCCTATAATTCCTACAGTTACCCTATATAAAGCGGTACTTTATTACATGCTCTCCTCCAACTCTCGGAACCTATACCCTCCATAAACAATT
Organism: Trachelipus rathkii; assembly: GCA_015478945.1. NCBI lineage: Eukaryota > Metazoa > Arthropoda > Malacostraca > Isopoda > Trachelipodidae > Trachelipus > Trachelipus rathkii. The sequence continues at coordinate 34,486 of JABUQX010114321.1, read as the reverse complement.
TGTTACACAACTTCCAAATCCAATCAATCACCATCTCGCCTCCGTTCTTGATTATTTCACCAGTGATTACATCTATGCCTGCAGATTTACCTTCTTCAGCTTTCTCACTCTACCCATTGCCTCCTAATTACTAATGGCCTTATCCCCATACCTATTCCTTCCTGCACAAACAAACCCACACACATTCACTATCATCTCTTCATTACTGCCAATGTTATGCAGATTTTCGAAGTGTTCCCTCCACACTCTCCTCACATCCATTTCCTCAGTTACGAAAGCAACATCCCTATTCATTATTCTAAGCAGGTTTCTCTTATTCTTAACTTTTCGCGCTTCCTTCCAAAAGAGCTTCCTACTCCCTTGTAAGTCCCCACTCATCCTCCTAACCAAACTGTTCATTTACCTTCTTTTTTTTCTCCTACGTATGCATCTCTTAGTATTTTTTTTCCTCCTTATACAATTTCAAACATCTTTCTTTTGAGACCTCATCATTGGCTTTTAGTACATTTAACAACGCTTCTTTTTTACTTTTAACCGCTTGCATCACCTCTTCATTCCACCACTCACTGTTAACATTCTTACTTCATACTTTAGCGCATGCGCATACTTCTTTTGCACTACTAACAACCTCTTCCTTCATTTGCTTCCAGATTTGTTCAGTTTCAACTTGTTCACATTTAATTGATTTATTTGCAAGCGCTCTTAAATACTTATCTTTATAACCTTGTTTACTTAACTTCTCACTCTTAACTCTACCCACTTCATTCCTTATCACCTTTCTTTCCATCCAAGCTCTCACTAACTTAATTTCACATAAAACAGCATATTTGATTCAATAATCCTATTCCTAACCCCTCAATGATTTAACATCCATCACATACTTCAACATCTCCTCCTTCACCAACAAAAAATCACTCATACTTTTCACTTCGATACAATCTTAACCTTTACCAACTCTAGCTACTTATGAATACTCTTGTGTTTAAAGAAAGTATAACATACACACATGCCTTTCACTCCTCATAGAAATCCAATCCACCTTCCTACCATCTCATTTTCTCCCGACATCCCAAAAGACCACCTGTTATTACCATTCCCTTTATGATTCACCTATCCAACCATTTAGGTCACCCAACAAAATCAATCTGAAGCTCCTACTCACCCCATCCAAAACATCATTCAGATTATTATTATTATTATTATTATTATTATTATTATTGATTATTATTTGTATATGATATATTATATATATATATATATAGAATGAATACCAATTTATAATATATATAAATAAAGAACATTTGTATATATATATATTGTTCTATTGTATATATATGATATAAGTATATAATATATATATAATTATTAGCTTGTAATATTAATATCTTCATCTACCTCCTATCCCCATATTTGGGGCGTGTGGTTGCGTATTCATTAAACCGAACCAGAAGGGTTAGAAGTGTATATATATATATAGTATATATATATATATATATATATATATATATTATATATATATATATATATAATATATATAATATATATAGTATATATATATAATATATATATATATATATATCCAGCTGTCCTTGCTTCCCATAAAGGAGCGGATAGGGAAGCTCAAAAATACATAATGAAATCCGAGGCTTACATAAGCATTTCTAGGGTACAAATAAGAGGTGCGCGGTACCCAAAACCAGCTACCATTGCCCACTACCACTATCTTTACGCTAAAAAATGCTAACCTCCTTCGGATTTTCGGCATGTTACCCTACCCACCCTAAACTGTAGGGTATGATATATAATATATATATATATATATATATATATATATATATATATATATATATATATATATATATATTTATATATATATATATTAATAGATATATTATATATTATATATATATATATATATATATATTTAATATATATATATATTACGAAAGCATTAATAATACTAGTATAAGATTCAAAAGGATAACAATCTAAAAATAAAAACTGTTAAATACAACACTTGTATCAAAGAATTATAATCTATAAATCTATAAAAACTTGAACAATTTGAACTATCTATTTATAAAATAGGTAAAAAAATTTCTCTAACAAATCTAGATTGAAATAATAAAAAAAACAAAAACAATCAAATTCAACAACTCAACTTCTAGTGTAACATATAAAAAATATAAAGTGGTTTAAGAGGAGCAAATATATAACAGCCTTAATTCTGTTAAAAAATTTCTTAATATTGACATGATATGTTTGAATATATTATTAATACCTACAGGTATTAATATGGAATTACATTTACATAGGAAAGTATTTAGTCTAAATATTTTCCTATTGAAGGCTTGAGGAAAATTAAAAAGATAAAAAAAAAATGTAGAAAAAATTTGTGCGCAAGATTTCATTCAGTTTTAAATCTTAATTCTATAAAATACTCTTAAAAATATAAAAGATTATATGGCAATATGAATACATAGTTTGTTAAGCAAGCTTTATAAAACGCATATTTTTAATCCTTTTTGTTATATAATAATGGAAGATCGTTTGGAAGCTTCCTTTGTTCTAATAATTTGTTCTTTTGTGAAGTTTTAATGTCAAACTACCGTAACTAAGCAGTTTCTACGCAAAGAGCAATACCCATTCCTCCTCCAATGCAAAGACATGCTACCCCCTTTTTTTTGTTTAAACGTTTCAGGTTATGGAGTAGAGTAACCAGAATTCTTGCACCTGAGAATGTAACAAATATTCTTAGTTAAAGAGGATTGATTAATTAAATTATTTCACAGATCAAGTTTATTTTACAAATGTGTTAAAATTAAGTCTTTAATAAAACATATTCCTTATAAAAGTTAACCTATAACCAAACCATCTTGAAATAAATCTTTTGCTTTTATAGAGATAGTTAATATTTCAAATAGGCAGAAAAAAGGACCATTCAATGCTGGTATGTCCTATCCAAGTTAAAGTTTGGGGTGTAAAATGGATAAGAAAAACTCAACCCCGCCAAAGCCAAATATAACTTCTCATAGGGGCAGAGAGGCGAGCTTTAAAGTGAGAAACTTATATTCAGAGGATGCAAAGAAATCCATAGTAACGAGGTGGCTGGAAAGAACTAACACAACGAACAAGTCTAGAGTTGTCAATTTCCATATAATTTGTGCGAATACAATTCTCTTGTGCTGCGAGGGTGTAACATAGGAGGCGTAATGCTAATGGTCAGCTCCCCCCGAACATCTGACGCTGTAATACTTATGAAAAAGAGATTAGTGCAAACGTAGCGCTGGGAGTTGGAAGGTATAGGTTATGTATTTTTAGTCTTCAACTCAACTTTATCAAAAAGACAACCTGAAGCTGAAGCACCCAGTATGTGTGGACAACATCCCATACAAGGACGAAAAAGACCCTTGTATAGTTGGAGTAACTGTGAAGGGGAAAGAAAAAGTCTCGAAGCTTAAACAAAATAATCAGTTTCTTTGATGTTGTCTTGGCAACCGTTGTGATGTGAAATTTCCAATTTAATTTACTGTTTTATGTTGAGACCAAGAATATTTATTTTTTTTAGTCGAGACGACGGAAAAGACAAAAAAAGTTTTACAGTTGCAAGGTGTTTTTAAGAGGAAGATATGTAAAATTTATAAAAGTTTTATTTCACAAGGTTGAAGTGATCCCATCAGAAAGTAACTTCCATATCAGCAAAAACTTGATTAGAAAGTTGCAGTCGACAGTCAATCAGGGATAATTTTTTAGTCAAGCTCAGTCAGTCGATAAATCGATATTTTTTTCGATAATCGAATATTTTTTTTTACTATTTTTCCTACCTATGTCAAACTTAAAATGGAAGAAGTTACAGCGACGAAATTATAAGGACCTCAAAAAGTTTTAAACTAGTGATTTAAGATACTAATAAATAAGCTACTTAATAAATAATGATTTTAACTTAAATAATTAAGGATTAATAAAATGAACTTCATAAAGCTTAAAAATAATAAAATATTTTATTATATTTTATTATATTTAGTCGTAAAATATATTTTAGATTGAGAAAACCAATAAATAGCTATAACTCATAAATAAAACGAAAAAAATCGAGTGCTTAAGTTGGCAATAAATTATTTATATATATATATATATATATATATTATATATATATATATATATATATATATATATATATATATATAATATATATATATATATATATATATATATATATATATATATATATTAATATATATAGTATATATATTAATATATATTGATTGATTGAGTCAATTTACAGGACCCACAACGGCTTACAAAGAAGCGGACACACTGGGTTGAATAATCAACTCCATGGGTGGGTCTTGGCTTATACATATTTTAAATGACAAGGAAAATTTGAATGAAGAAATGAATATTTCAAAAATAAATAAAAACTAAATAAAATATATCCTTACATTATAAATTTTCCATTTCTTGAATACACAAGAAAATAAAATTACTGCTAAAGTGGAAAGATTCAGATAAGATATGGGATAATCTTTTAGAAGAAGTTATGGTTATGGACCATGAAGTAAGAAAATGACGACGGCGAATGGGGTCCAGTTGGGAACAATCAATGAAGATATGGTGAGCAAATTGGTGGGTATGGCGACGGCAAAATTTGCAGATGGGAGGAGTGTCCCGTGACATATAGTGACTGTGAGTGATATTGGTAAGGCCAATACGGAGGCGCGAAAGTATTACCTCGTGTAAGCGCTTTCCTCGGTGGGAGGAAGACTGCTCACCAAAGCTCGGCTTTATATTTCTAAGTTTCGCTCCCCGCTGATCATTCGTCCAGCACTCTTGCCAATAAGATCGAAAGACTTGTCGGAGAGCAGGATAGTAATCAGTTGATGGGAAGTGGCCTTGTCGAATAGGATCCGGGAGGTACCTGGAACAGCTCCGAAAAGAACAGGCGACCATTTTGGACTCTCTATCGGCGATTTCATTGCCAGTTACCCCTACATGAGAGGGTCCAATTTAGAATGATTTGTTTTTTGCGGGAGTGGAGCAGCCGAAGAAATTGTTTTGTGTTTTCAGAATAAGAGGTTTTAAGCGCCTGGAGCTCACTGAGCGAATCCGAATAAATGCCATAAGAGTGGTCTTGGTTAAGGAATACATTTCGAGAAAAGGAAATCATTATAGCCATTAATTCTGCCATAAAAACTGAAGCATGAAGGGGGAAGGGTATGGGAGAGGTTGCGGTCAGGAAAGACAGCAGACGCGCCCACACTGTCCCCTGTTTTAGAGCCGTCAGTAAACACTGGAGTAAATTCACCGTGAACTACGGAATGAGGCAGAGCGCAATGATGCTATGAACAAGCAGGAGGGGTGGCTAGATTTGGAGAGAGAGGTCAGGCCAAGCAAATGGTGGGACAGGGAATAGCCAAGGTGTATACCATTCGTCGTAAGAGAAAGGCAGCACCTTTTGCAAAGGGATGTTAAGGAAATTAAGGATGTAATGAACTGTGTTGCAAATGGCCAGTAATTAGGATTCTGAGGCATCTCCTGCAGAATCGTGTGCAGGAGCAGACGGTATTTGGGGTTTGAAAGCGAAGATAACTTGTGCACATGATGTATTCCCTTCGAAGAGAGAGTGGCATCACATTGGATTCAACTTCAAGGCTCATCCGGGGGGATGATTGGAAGGCTCCAGTGGAGATAGGATCGCCTCGTTTTGGATAGGATCTAACAGGTGTAGTAGAGTTGGGGCGTAGGCCTGACCATATTACTTACACAGCAGTAGCCAGCTTTCGATCGGAAGGGGCCGATATAGAGAAGTAAAAGGGACTTGCGGTCAGCACCCCAAGATTTTTAGGCGAGATGACGTAACAGGTCAAGCAAGCGATGACAAGTCATTTTCAAGAGTTTAATATGCGGTGAATATGTTAAGTGGTCATCTAAATTGAGTCCTAGAAATTTGACGTGAAGTTATAGGAACGGGCGAACCATATAAGGTTAGGTTCGCTGGAAGGTGGCAGGTTTTCCGATTCCCTTTTTTCTTAAAAAGAACTGCTGAGGTTTTGGTGGGAGAGAAATGAAAGCAATGGGAGTTACCCCATTGTGAAATATTTTCAATAGCTAGTTAGTTGCCGTTCGAAAGAAAAAGACAGCCTGGCACCGGCTATATATAGCACAAGGTCATCAACATAGAGAGAAAAATTGACCGTCGCTGAGATAGAAGTAACGATGCCATTAAATCCGAGAGCAAAACACTACCCTATGGAACGCCTTCATCCAGAGTAAAGTGGCGTGACAGAATAGAAGAGCACCGAACCTGAATGGATCTATTTGACAGAAAGCATTTAATGAAAAGAGGGAGTTATCCACCGAAGCCGAGCGAGTAGAGTATGTCAAACTCCAATCCCTGTATACCCGTGATAAAGTGAATGCGCTAACCTATATCACGGACAGGGAGGCGTACGTGGAACATCGGGTGTCCTTTGACAATGTTTGCCAGGAGTGGCGCGAATACCTGACGCGTCGCCAGGAGTTGCCGCGACTGACTGACAGCGCAATTTTGTCGGTTGGTCAGAATGCTGAAGCCCTGTTGTCTGCCGAATCTTGTGTCACTATGGACGAGCTAAAGTGGGCAATGGGTGCCTTCAGCAGGAATGGAGCCTCGGGTGTCGATGGGGTCTCTTTCCTCAACCTGGAACACTTCAGGCGCGGAGAGCTCCTCGACATCCTCAATGGCCTTTTGGCGTACCCTCAGGCCTGGCTTTTGCGGGGCGGGTTACGCTCATCCCCAAGATTCAAGAGCCTGAGCTCTTCGGGGACTACCGGCCAATCCGTGTCATGCCGATTGTGATTCGACTTCTCCATAAGATCTTGGCGAAGAGATTGGAGAAGGTTGTTCACAACCCCTTTCAAACGGGGTTCAGGTCTGGTCGGTGTACGTCCCAAAACATCTATCTACTCCAGAAGGTGTTTGAAACTAGACAAGAACGGAGGCGCGACTTGTGTGTCACTTTCATCGACTTCAAGCGCGCCTTCGATTCGGTTTCGCACGACGGGCTAATTTCGCTATTGGGGGGGCTAGATTTGGCTCCCTCGTTAGTTGCATACCTAAGATCGGTCTACCAGGAAACCCATGTTCGGGTGGGGACCGACTGGCTGAAGCAGGGCAGAGGCGCCCCCAAGGGGATCCTCTTTCGCCGGTTTTGTTTAATATCGTTCTGGACTACATCTTGTTGCATGCACCCCCTGATGTGGGTGTCCCTTTGGGGAGCCAGTCGGTGTCATCTCTGGCCTTTGCGGACGATGTTGTGCTCCTAGCCTCTTCACGGCTAGGAATGCAAGCAAGCCTGGTTGAGCTGGCGAGAGACCGCAGTGTCAACACCCCAGCCCACACCAACCTAGCAGCAGATCTTTGGGTCCGAATTGGATTTCGTAAGTGTGCCGTCGGTTGGTCTCCGTTTGGCTGCGAGTTAAGACCAAGAAGGTTCGTGCACGATCTCAGACCATTCGAGGTCGAGGGCACTGAACTACCGACGATTAACTCGACAGGTGTTTATAAATACCTAGGAGTTAAGGTCTCGTCTTCTGGTGTGGCAAAATGCTCTTTGGGGGACTTGAGGGACAAGCTGAGGAAACTCTCCTAGGCTTACCTCAAGCCGCAACAGAAGTTGTTTCTTCTCAAACACTTCTTGTTACCCAAATACAGCTAACGTCTCAGGCACGAGCGTCTTACTATCAGGACGCTTCGTGAAGCCGACAGAATGGTTCGGGCTGAGCTGAGGAAGTTCATGAAACTACCCCTTGGACTACTCCGGTTCCCATGTTCAGTCAATCACCTCATAGGGGTGGACTTGGGATCCCGGAGTTTGAGCAGACCATGTGCTCTCAGCTTGAATCATTAAACGCAGAGATGGAGCGACAGGGTGGCGTTTGGGCCCTGGCCGCTTAAGCTGTCAAAATACCGACCTCTACTAGAGAGAGGCGACTCCAAGTTGTGGAGTTTAGAGATGGTCTTGGTCTGGCGGGTGCCAAAAAGCAGTTAGGCTGTTACAGCTGGATTGCCGATGGTACTCGCCTGATGCGGGGTTCAGTGTATGTCGATTCCGTAAAAATCCGACAGGGCCTGATTGCCACACGAGAAAGACAGAGGTCGAGACGCCCCACCTGCCGCGACAGTGGGGATTCTGGGGTGCAACAGGGTGCGAAAACCCTGGGGCATGTGCCTACAGAATGTTCGGCAGTTAGCTCCTTCTTAGGACGTGCTAGGCACGACGTCTGAATGCCTCTATTTAAATCAGAGCGCTAGAAAAGAGGGGCTGGGCAAGTCCTCTTGGAGCCTGCGATTCCCACTCCAGCGGGGGATTCGAAGACCGACTTGGTCTTCTGGACGCCGGAGCTACCGCTATTGGTTGTTGACACCACGTAGCCCGCAGGATGCGAACGCTTGCGCCCTTGAGGCAGTCGGTCCAGCGAGGAAGCGTCGAATACTACAAGGGACCTGCCTTATAGAAGAGTGGGTTAGCAGCGTTCGGCAAACTGTCTTAGAGTTCAATGCACTGGCCTTCAACTGGCGTGGCGACTTGGCAGGGAGGTCCCACGCTATGTTGAAGAAGTTAAAAATGGTGAAGTCCATTAAGTTGCTAGAAGTGCGCTTAATGGAAGGTAGTGAGGCGATCTGGCGCTTCTTCAACAGCGCCGCTGGTGGATGGGGTTGATCTCTCCATGCATGTCTTTGGGGCTAGTGTGCTTTTCGAAGACTCTCACCCGGCGCGATACCCGCCCGCGTCGTAAGAACTCTGTATATAGACTGACAGTTCCCCCTGTAGATACACACCACTTTGTGTAAATACGAGGGGTGGAGATCATAGAATAGGGCAGTAGGGTAGTGTTACTCCGCACATTTGGTTCTGGTAGGTGATGGGAGGCGGGGAAAACTTTAACGAAATCCACCCTCAGTGGTTACCACACTCGGCTGGGCCAAGGGATGAACCCTACATTGACGAGATGCCAAATCGAGGGTCCGTCGCGGTCCCGTAAAGCTCTAGGGTGTGTCAATGTGCGATGGAGGAGTGATAAACGTATAACAACTTAATAGCAAATATATGAACTCTATAACTTAAAACGCAACTTCAAAGACTGACCTGAAGCTCCAATTGGATGACCTAATGAGACGGAGCCGCCACTGACATTTACTTTTTCTTCGTCAAGACCCAAAGCTCTGATTACAACTAGTGACTGCACTGCAAAAGCCTCATTTACTTCCCACAAGTCGACATCATCCTTGGTCCAGTTGGCTTTCGAAAGCTGAAGGAGATTATTATTATTATTATTATTTTTATTATTATTATTATTATTATTATTATTATTATTATTATTATTATTATTATTGGTAGTAGTAGTAGTAGTAGTAGTAGTTATGATTATTTCTATTGTTGGGTCGTGGTTGAGTTTTATTTTCTTGAGAGCTTTGATGATTTTCCTGTTTTGAGAGTCTGTAGGTTTTTGACTCTGCTTTGCGAAGTGAGTTTAAAGAATGTTTGTGTGTTGTCTGTTGGATAGCGGGTTTTGTGTTTTTGGGTTTTTTGATGGATTCATGAGTGCATGTTTGTTGGTTGGTTGAGTTTTTCAGTATATTTACTGTTTTCCACATTCTGGTGTTATTCGTGTGTTGGATGTTGTTAGTGAGGAACGTTTGGAAGTTGTTTGAAGAGTGTGTATTTGTTAAGTTTATGATTTGGTGTTTAGAGCGTTAATCTGTTGTTTGGGTGTTGCGGTTTAAGTGATGTGGGTAATATTTTTTCTGAGTGAGTTGCATTGTTTGATTAGTTGTTCTATTTCAGGTGTTAGAGTTGGGTTGTATATTTTGATGTATTCTCTAGGAATGAATTTATTAGCTGCTTTTTGGATTCGATAAGTGAAGTTTTGTATGCTTTGTTGAGTGTTGATGTGTTTGTGATTTTAGGAATGTATGTTAGGGTATATATGTTGTGAATTGTGTCCAGTCTGTTTTTTTGTAGTTTGTGTACGTTAATCTGAGTGGGTAGTTTGTTTTGCTGATACCCGGTATATATATTATAATATATATATATATATAATATATATATATATATATATAATATATAATATTAATTATATATATATATATTAATATAATAATTATATAGTGGGGATGTTATGTCCCCTTGGTTATTCAATTTGTATATGGATGGGCTTATGAAGGAATCAGAGATGATGGTGGCAGGAAATGGTGTTAGAAGATGGAGAATGGAGATGCGTTTAGGCTGCCCTACCTATTATATGCAGATGATTGGTTTGTGTGGTATGAATCTAAGAGCTTGAGAAAGATTAGGTAGAGAGATTTGGCAGGGTGTGTAAAAGGGAGGGTTTGAAAGTAAATAGATAAGGAGTAAGGTTATGGTTGTGAGTGAGGACCAGTCCTCGGTGTGTGAAGTTATGTTAAGATGGTGAGCAGCTGGAACAAGTGTCAGAGTTAAAATATTTAGGATATATGTTGGATTGAAAAGCGGAACGGATGATGCAGAGTGTAGTAGAAATGTTGGAATGGCAGGAAGGTTCGCTGCGTGCCATTAAATCGTTGCCGTGAATGAAAGACTAAGTCTTAGAGTGCGCTAGGGTTCTTACATGAGGGTATGTTGTTACTTGTTTTAATGATAGTGTGAGACTATGGTCTGGGAATAAGAGGTATAGATCTAAAGTTCAATGTGTTCAGAATGGACAAATCTTAGGGCGGTTAGGTGTTGAAAGAATGATTAAATGAGGATATGAACGTATTAGAGGAGTTTGTGGATTTGTGAGAAAGGGGTAAATGAGAGAATAAATGAAAAGTACGTGAGATGGTTTGGGTCAATGTGGAAAGGATGAATGATAGTCGGTTGGTTTAAGCGATGTATAGTGGTGAGTGTGTTTGGGAATCGACCGGCTGGGGAGACGAAGAAAAAGTGGATGAGTCAGTAAAGGAATGTCTGGAGGGAGAGAAATGTGAGTTTGGCAGAAGCGAGAATAAAGGTGAATAATAGAGTGAATGGTGGGTTTTGTGAGGGGGTATGGTTGTGGCCCACCTGCGGCATGGGATGAACCCTAAACTTGACGATATGCCATAGTGAGGGCCGGTCGCGGGATCCCCGTGAAGCTCTAGGGTCGATTTTCTGACTGCGACGAGTCTCACTAATAGGTAAAAAGGGGGCGGTAAGGCTGGACTTTCTTTTCGACTGGCATCATATTCTTCTACTACTTTCTTCCCGATTTGTCACGCCACCTTACCCCAGTCTTCGGGAAAATATATATATATAACGGTATATATATATATAGTATATATATTATATATATATATTATATATACATATTATATATATATATATATATATATATTAGTATATATAGTATATATATATATATATAATATAATTATAGATAGATATAATATATATATATATATATTATATATCCTAATTCGCTAGTTATTTTCTACAACATTAATAAATTAACAAGATTAAAGTAATTAAAATATAAAAATAATCACACGACTTTATACCTACCGCATTCTTTACTGCAGGCACTGGTCCATATCCCATTATGGCAGGATCTACTGCACCTTGGCCCCATGAAATAATTGTTGCCATAGGTTGTAAATGTCTATTCTTAACTTCACTTTCGCTTGCTAAAACAAGCAGCTGCAGCACCAATCATTTGATACCTGACGAATTACCAGCTGTAACAGTTCCGGTACCATCCTGAAAGCGCATATGTATAAGTGCACAAAGTTTTATAAAAGTTACTGATGATTGACAAACAATTATATGAATCATAGAGCAAATATCTCGACAAGAAAATTAATATTTATAGGAAATGTATACTTTATAGACAGGCCAACTGAATATGTATAAAGTGAATGACTATTAATACTAAAGGAATTGAAACTTAATACGCTTAATACCAACATATATACGATAAAAATAAAAGAGGCCAAGATTATTATCTA
>JABUQX010114321.1:12500-20000 GCA_015478945.1 Trachelipus rathkii | reverse complement strand
ATAGGTATATGATATATATATATATAGTAATATATATAGTATATTATTATAATATATATATAATATATATATATATATACTATATATAATATATATTTATATATATATATATATATATATATATATATCACCGCCACTCAAGGGCAGGGTCCTTTCCAAGAAGGCAAGGAGGCAAAAAACAAAAGAAAAGTAAACCCACCTAATCCCTCGCCTAACCTTACCTCAAGTGGGCGCAAAAGTGGGTCTAAAGAGAGAAAGATTGAATACAGCAGAAAACACAAATGAAGGCAAGGAGATCCACATAATAGAATGTGGCTGGAAAGATGGAGGGCCACCATACGAGACGAGCTTCAGGTCTCCAATACTTCAATATTCATGTGAGGGGGTGACACCTCTTGGGTTCATGAGGGGACGCAGTGGTGGAGGAATGCGAGAGTCAGTTCCCTCGCGCACCTGCCGTTATAAATATCTATAAAAAGATGAATTGCGATCAAAAGTCTCTAGCCTCAACACTATCCAAAAGAAGGGTGGAACCATAGTCAATCCAAAATGTGAGAACAGTACTCCATACAATGGTGGATAAGATCCTTATATAACTGGAGTAACTGAGCAAAAGAAAAAAATTCACACAATCTGAACAGAATCCCCAGCTTTTTTGAGGTCACTTTGGCAACCATTGCGATATGAGATTTTAAAGACAATTTGTTGTTGATGTTCAGTACAAGAATTTATGTTGTTAACAGGTGAAACGTTAGTGCCGTCGAAGGAGATAGGAAAGTTGGGAGGTGTTTATGAGAGGGAGATGTAAAGAAGTTGAGTTTTTAAAGAGTTGACTTTCACAATATTGCAGTGCCCCCACCGAGAAATCCCGCTCAGATCGGAGAGCTGAATCGGAATGCTGTAGACGAGGCACTCTAGATGCAAACGGGGAAATAGATTTGAAATGAGTGGAAGAATGGAGAGTTGAATGATCACCATAAGAGTGAACAGAGTTAGAAGTTCTGCTAAGAAGATCATTGATAAAAAGTAGGAATAAAGTTGGAGATAGAACAGAACTTTGAGGAATACCACAATTAATTAATAAGAAAAGAGGAAAATGTCACTCCATCAACAAGAGCTGAAGTTCAACGATCTGAAAGAAATCTAGACATGAGTAAATAAAAAGGAGGAAACCCAAAGGAAGGGAGCTTCGAAAGTAGCGACGCGTGCCATACCAGTCAAAAGCCTTCGATATGTCAAGCGCCACCACACAAGACTCCCCATAGTCCTTAAGGCCAGAAGAACATAGATCAGTAAGATAAGAAAGTATGTCACCAATTGACTTCGAGCTTCGAAATCCATACTGATGATCTGAAAGAAGGGAATGAGATTCCAGGTGATCCAAGATATAATAATTAAGAAGAGTTTCAAAATTTTTTAGAAAGAATACAAGCTAGGCTATATGATGATAGTTAGAAAGATCAGAGGAGTTAAAATTTTTCGAGATTAGATGAACATATGCGCGCTTCCAGCATTGATGAGGAAAAGCATTAGCATTAAGGCACAGAGAGTAGAGTTGAATGGGGACAGACACCAACTCAGAAGCACACACCCTCAAAACACGGGGAGGAATACCATCCGGGCAGCTAGCCTTCCTGACGTTCATAGAATTCAGTATCCCATGTTCCTGATCATGAGTAATGACAGGTAGAGACATCAGACACCTGAAAGGAGTAGGAGGAGGAGCGCTGGAATCGTCCAAGGTGGAATTAGATGAAAAATTAAATTAGTCTTTTCGAAAGGAGTGTTAGCAACTTGGTTGAAAACCAACCAAGAAGCCCCTCCATTCACTCCCCTAAATGTACTCAACATTATTAAAAACATTAAAAACTCACAAGCAGTAGGACCCGACTGTATATTCAATATTCACCTCAAACACCTAGGTACCAATGCTACCACGCCCTTATACAAATATTTAATGTTGCATGGCAAACCAACATTCTACCACCTTTTTCGAAGCATGCACATACAACACCAATTTTAAAATCAAACAAACCACCTAAAACGGCTTCGTACAGTGCTTGAAAAATTAATCCTCCTTAGAATTTCATTCCTTATCACTTTATCAAACTCACAACATGATTTTCGACAAAAACATTCTACTACCGCACTACTAACTGATCTAACCCAACACATTCTCACACACGGATTTCAACCAACCCCCCACCTCGACATACTCTCCTTGTAGCAATAGACATTAACAAAGCATTTGATACAGTCCACTGTCACCTTTTAATAGGCAAAGTCTTAAGCACAAACATAACCATCAAAGACAAAAACATAACAAATTTCCTATCCAGTCGCACAACTGAAGTTATCCAAGGACACAACTACTCCCTTTCATATAAATTATTTAAAATTTAATGCATGACCTCCCTTATCCCACTTCCCCCTCCATAAAAATTAATAGTTATGCTGATGATCTAAAAATCACAGCTCAATTTACTTCTATAAATATAGCCTGCAGAGAACTGCAAAAATATATAAACCAACAACAACAATGGTTAACAACGAACAGAATGGCTGCATCACCTTCAAAATCCACTATTACCTTACTCACCGCAGATAAAAGAAAAGCTAACACTAAACCAGCAATATTCTTATCAAACAATAGACTACTACTCAGCAAAACAAACCACCATTCAAGGTTTAAACTTTGACACTCGCATTACATTCACCCCTCACATCAACAATATCACTTCAAGAGCCACGTATAATTTAAATGCAATGAAAACACTAACTGGAACGAATTTGAACATATTAAACTTTCTCGATAGTATACAGACAATACATCCTCCCCTTCCTAATTTATGCATCAGCTGCTTGGGCTCCCACAATATCACGATCCAATATTAAGAAATTGGAAACCACGCAAAAATAAAGCTCTCAGGATAATAACAGGCTGCATTCCCTCCACATTCATCCATCATCTACTAAATGAAATAAAAATTCTTCCTTTAAAAGTCTATCTTGACTTGAGAGGTTGTAAATTTTACAGTAAATCACTCAATAGATCACCACCCTGAATCAAACAATACAACCACCTAGAAGAAAAACAATCACATCCGCATTACCATTTTAACATTTACAAAACACATCCTCCCCCCTCCCAGATACTTCCATTAATTACTAAACACATTCACACACAATTAACTCTAAGGACGATCTCCGCATATCCAAATTAACACTATACTTCAAACACGTCCATCTGAAATATCAACTATGGGACAAACTATTGGACCGTCAAACCCATGAAACGCTGTTCCACCTCCGCACTGGGCACAATCTCCCTCTCTTCAAGAATACAAATTTAGAATCAATAAAGCACTCTCCCCCCAATGAATAACGATGACACGGAACATCTCTTGCTAGACTGCCGTGCCTTGACGGAGATCAGACACAACTTTACCATGTTTTTTCTAACGGATCTCTGAGCCCGCCCTCCTGTGGTGGCACAATATCTCGAAGTAGCCCGATTTTAGTAGGAGGGGAAGGGGGGAGACAAAGTAAAGTAGGTAAGTAACTGAGCAATTTCCCCTGAACAGGATAATATATATATATATATATATATATATATATATATATATATATTATATATAATTATATATATATTATTATATATATAATATATATATATATATTATATATATATAGTATATATATATATATATATATATATAATATATAGTATATATATATATATATATATATATATATAAATATATATATATATTATATATAATATATATATATATATATATATATATATTTCCAATGATGAATTTTTTTATTTTTAGTTAAATATTGTTAAACCATTGATTAAACTGACAAATGGAGAAGGAAAAGTAATAAAACCTTTTTTTTTATTGTTGTGGGTTTTTAAAGGAGAGTTTTATATACAAAACAGTTTAGTTAATATTTTATTTTGTTGTAGTTCCTTCTTTAAAGTTAATTTCTTATAATAATAATAATAATAATAATTATAGTAGTAATACCTTGTACAAATTTTATTTAGCCTCAGGTCTAGACTCTAGAGCAGTGGTGCCCAACCTTAACTCAATCGGGAGCGAATTAAGAATTTAAAATTTTTTAGGCGAGCCACAATAGGACGACGACCACTATTTAATCATTAATTTATTATATATATATATATATATATATATATATATATATAATTATTATATATATTATTATATATATATTATATATATATATATATATATATTTATATACGATGGTTCACATTTACCCAATAAGATAGGCAGGGCCCTTTTCCCAAAGGAGGGGGCAAAACAAAAACAAAAAAACATAAGAATGAAAAGAAAAAAAACAAAAAGGTAAAGTAAATTCACCCAGTCCCTTGTCTAAAGCAATTTTCCCTCAGGTGGGCACTAGAACGCGAGACTTAATAGAGAAAGAGAATACTACAGAAAAAAATTTGGCATGAAGGCAATTGGTTTCAACCAAAACAGATGTAGCTGGGAAAGAAGGAGCACCAAAACGAGCAACCTTGAGTCTCCAATATTCACATAATACTCATGTGAGAGTAAGACACCTTCTTGTTTTACGAGGGCGACGCAGTGTTGAGGAATGTGGAGGTCAATTGTCTCGAAGCACCTGCCGTTAATACCTATAGGAAAAAGGCATTGGGCGCACCAATATTCACCTCGCAGAGAAAGGGTCAAGGGAATTAGAAGAAAGTATTGGACCAGTTATTATTCTTAGTCTTAGCCTTCAACACTATCCAAAGGAGGGTGGAACCGGATCCACCCCAAATGTATTTCCATACAAGGCCGAATAAGACTCTTATATAAATGATGTAACTGAGCAGAAGAAAAATTCACGCATCTAAACAGAATTCCCAGCTTTTTTGGAGACCATTTTAGCAACCGATTTGATTTGAGGTCTCCAAGACAATTCACTATTTATGTCAGTCCAAGAATATTTAATTTTTACAGGTGAGACATTAGAGGCGTCGAAGGGCATACTAAAGTTGGGAGGTGTTTTAGAGAGAAAGATATGAGAAGTTGAGTTTTTAAAGAGTTGAATTTCACAAGAATTACGGTTAGCCAACTGCAGAAAATTCCCGACCCATCGGCCAAGAATTGAATCGTAACTTGTAGACGAGAGGTGCACTCTGGATACAAACGAGGGAGCACATTGTTAAATGAGTGGAGGAATGGAAGAGTTGCTCAGCAGCATAGAGTTTACAGATTCGAAGTCCAGCTGAAAGATCATTAACGAAAAGTAGGAATAAAGGTTGGAGATAAAACAGAACCTGAGGAACACCCGTAGCAAGAAAAGGAGAAGAGATTTGCTCCATCAACAAGAGCTGAATTGGAACGATCTGAAAGAAAACTAGACAAGAGTAAGCAAAAGCGAAGGAGGAAATCCAAATGAAGGGGTAGCTTAGAGAGTAGCCAATGCGTGTCATTACCCTGTCAGAAGCCTTAGATATGCAAGCGCTACCACACAAAGACTCCCCTTAATCAATGATATATATTATATATATATATAGTATATATATATATTATATATATATTATTATTATATATATACTATAGTATATAATATACCTATTTATATATATAATATACCTATTATATATATATATATTATAGTAAATAATATATATAATATATATATATATATATTAATATATATATATATATATTATAATTATTATATATATATATATATATATATATTATATTATTATATATATATATTAATATATCAGTGGCGTATTTAGGGGGGGGCCAGGGGGGCCATGCCCCCCCGAAATTTCTAGACACTAAAAATTTATAGAGTATCATATCCTTTAATAATATAAAGTGCATTTAAGATTAAATTAATTTTATATAATTTCGTCGCTGTCAGGAACAAAATCTCGTAATTCCATTAGTTAAAACTAAACTTGAAACCATCAGAGAAAATTCAACGATTAGAATTTCAGCTGATTTTTGAAGAATGTGTAAGGCATCTGAATCTGAACTGATATTGAAATTGCTTTGTACCAAGAATTAACAAATTCCAAACATACACAGACCCAACATTCCTACTTTCCGGACCCACAGACCTATTATCGCATATCCATTTTTATACCCATTTTTGGATGATTTAATATCAGGATTAGGAGAGAGGTTTTTTAAATTTCCTTGCAATTTGTTCATTACCGAACGGGTGTAAGGTGCCATATGAGAAGATAAAAAAATGTGTAATTATTTTACGGAAGATCTCGAAAGCCAAATGAAGATTTAGTAAAGCAGAATGGGAATTATGGAAGTTGAAATGACATCAGCACAGGTCGCCCAAAACCGCAATAGATGGACTAGTTTTTTGTTCGCAGGTACAATTTCCAAATATTTACATCTTGTTTGCAAATACTGACAATTTTACCCATGTTAGTGCTTCAGTAGATAAAGCTTTTCAACATTAAGACTTTTGAAAACCTACTTTGAGAAACTATGGAGATGAAAGGAACTTATTGGGACTTGCCCTCCTTCTCATTACATCGAATAACGAAATTTAAAATTGAAGATTATCTCAGACTTCGCTCACCTCTCATGTCAGGCGATTAAAATTAACAATTTAGGTAAGATGGTTTTAGTAATTCATATAAATTCTTCCCATTTTTTCTTAGGATTTTAATATTTTCCTTCCTTTATATATATATATATAATATATATATATTATATATATATATATTATATATATATATAGTATTATATAATATATTATATATATATATATATACTTTATATATTATTATATATATATATATATATAAAGAACGATTTTTGTTTTTTGGCCCCCTCCGAAAAAAATTCCTGGATACGCCCTGTATATTATATATATATAAGATAATATATATATTATATATTATATATATATATTACTATTTATATATTATATATTATATAATTATATATATTATATATATATATATATATAATATATACTATATATTTTTCTAAAACTATTTAATTTTTAATAAACGTGATAAATCTGATTACGCGAGTCGCGAGCAACATTAGAACGGTACGCGAGCAACATGTTGCCCGCGAGCTACGGGTTGGGCACCACTGGACTAGAGTATAGAATGAGTAATGCATTTAACATACCGTATGGGATTAATGAAAGCTAAAAATTTAAACTTGCAAATTAATAATTATGAATAATTAATAATTGCAAGTTGGAATGATAGATCATTTTTTTTGTGCAGACTCCTGACCCTTAGTTTGTTTCAAATGACAGTTCTTCATCATATGAAACAAAACATTCACATCACTCGTATATATACTAAGTTAAAGATCTCTTTGAGGACATTGTAATTTTTTGTATATTTTCAACAACTTTTATTTGCCTCATATTTTCTAAAATACATAATAAGTTGGGTATTAATATGAGTGAGCATGAATGATGGGTCACACACAATAATGATATTTCACTATAATTTCT
>JABUQX010114321.1:0-2500 GCA_015478945.1 Trachelipus rathkii | reverse complement strand
CATAGGCAAGTGTGTTCAAGAATTGGTTGGGACGATCTGGAATGTGTGTAGGTTCTTTAATTAGTTGCTCCAGATCGTTGAGAATACTGAATGATTCGGCTTCCTCCCCACCTAAATCAGTATGAGAGGACCACAACCATTCAGTGTTGTGTACATTGAAATCCCCTAAATAGAGGACCTCAGTATTTGGATGAGAAGATATAACAGTCTCGTGAGAAGTAGTAAGGTAATCAAAAAGGTAATGAAAATCTGTTCTGTTAGGAGAACAGTAGCAGAAGCACAAGATTATTGAAGTAAAAGGAAGTAAGATTTTAAGCCACCAGAACATCGAAGTTAAGAGATTCAAGATTCTCGAGACGTGTACAGGAGTGTTTATGTTTACATAGGCACATACCCCACCCTTCAACGGAAATTATGAAATAAGTTATAGTTGGATATATTAAACGAGTTAGAGGATGAATTCTTAGCCATCTGGGCCAGACAAGAGCAAAAGATTAGGGTGAGAGTTAGAGAGTGGTATTTTACGGATGCAGTTAGAGTGTAAGCCACAGATGTTGGTAAAGTAAAAAAAAAAGCTGCAAATCTGCCATCATACACGCACACACTTCACAACAACAACAAAAAAGAACAACAGACATCAAACAAGCAGACAAAACCCAAAGGGAGAAACGAGGATTAAAGTTATTCGTACGCTAAAACCTAATTTTAAAACCTGGAATTTTGAAAAATACGCTAAAAAACCCTACTATACTATTGTGCCAGAGTCACTTACTTGAATTCTTGGAACCTATAACTCACTATGGATAAGCTGCCCTATGATTAGTGATTTGCGAAACACTCGCGCGCGACTCCCTCACCTCAATCGTGCAGACGAAATTGTTCTTGACCATAGCAAAAAAACAGAATATAACCTAAAAAGACAATTCATATACATATGAATAGTAGCTATGATTATGAGACAGTAAAACAATATTGTGGAAGCTAACAACTTGTATACTAATTTATTATCTCTAATAGCGGAAGCATATCAAATACCTTCTGTGTGAAAATGCCGTCCTAAGAGCAGCCTTCTTGAACTAGATTACAACAAACTTGAGGCAACCTTAGTTGGAAAGGAAACTAGACACATTTGTCACTAGAGTCAAAACAAAACTATATTATTAGACCTCTCTACCTAGGCAGCCTTTTTAATTTCCTGCCTTGGCAGCCCTCTTGACTGCCTGCCTAGGCAGCCTTCTTGACTGCCTAACTCAGCTAAAGGCTGCGTACCTTTCGTTCGTTATCACTGACTGCCAATCCCTTACACAGGCGTCAACTAGCCTTCTCTATGTATCTGACATTCATACATTAAAACTAGTGCTGTCAAGACACTCTAAAGAATCTAGAAACGCATCTAGTCAGCTAATATATATATATATACTCTTATACACTAGCATATACCTTTCTTAGAATGGCCTTACCTTAGCAGCTACTTTCTTTATCTGTCATAAACTACTAGGCATAGCCTTCTTTATAACTGTGATATATATACCTTAACTTAGGCTCAAGCCTTTCTATGTAGACTTGTATATATAATATATACCTACTAGCAGTCTTTCTTAACTGTGATACTCCTACCTAGCAGCCTTCTTTTACTGTACCTACTCAGAGGCAGCCTTTTCTTGACTGCCTTATACTACTAGGCTCAGTCTTCTTGATTGGCCTACCTAATATCAGCTCTCATCTATACTTGGTATATATATATATATATCAGTGGCGTACAATACATACGCCTCACCGGGCAGACCCTTCCTTCGGCCTCGCGGTTGCTCCGTGCCTGGCGCGGCGCGTACTTGGTGAACTCTCGAAAGGGCGCACGGATACGTAAAAGGCGAGCGCCACATGTCAGTTGATACGAACTGAGGGCGCTGCCTAGAGCCTGTAAATGGCTGTGCGCACAGCATACCGAGTGAGCGCGGACGGGCTTTCTTAATTTGCTACCTGGCAGCCTCTTGATGGCACTTTTTCTCCATAGAGCTCGAAGACCTCTCTTTGAACTGAACAGCCTCTATTCTCTGCGTGCTCCTATCTTCTTTTCTCTCTGCGTGGTCATCTTGTCTCTTAACTATACTAGGCATTCCTTCTTGTATAACTGTATACTCATATCTATATGGCAATAATTCTGACTGCCTACCTAAGCAGCCTTCTTGACTGTATTATATCATATTATATATATTACTCATACTAGGCAGCTCTTCTTTGTAACTGTACCTACCTAGGTATAAGCTATCTTGACTTGTAATATACTACCTTATAAGCAGCTATACTTTATATTAACTGCCTTACATAAGGCAGACCTTCTTGAACTTATTATATAAATATAATGATTATATATATTATGTACCTAACCTTGTCAGCACTACTTCTGTATATACTGATATATATATATATATATATATATCCTACTAGGATAATTATTCTTTATACTCATTATAATATCTTATATAAATATAAGATAACG
>JABUQX010114320.1:20000-45726 GCA_015478945.1 Trachelipus rathkii | reverse complement strand
TCACTATTGGAACTATTATTACGCCTAAAGACTTCTAAGCGTTTCTAAACGCGTAGAGTCATTTATTTTGGGCTTTTACGAAACGTCACTATATGACGAGGACGTTTCCAAGGTAAATGGGCATCGTGCAATATTTTTTTATTATTTTTTTTAATGAATAAAAAAATTTCAATTTTTCCCGAGGTCGACTTTTTGGAGAGAGATTTGATTTATACCTTTTGAGTTATAAACGGTTCCGACGAAACGTCACTATTTGGCAACTATTATTACGTTATCGACGTTCTAGAGTAAAAAAAATGGATTCTTAAACGCGTAGAAGTCATTTATTTTGGGTTTTACGAAAAACGTCACTATATGACCGAGGACGTTTCCAAGGTAAATGAGGCTCGGCAAATATTTTTTTCATTAATTCATTTTTAATTTAGTACCTCTTAAAAATTATTTATTGGTAGAAAACGAAATTTAAGGGAGACTAAACTATTATTAAAAAAATTAATCATCATAATTATAGACAGATCATGATAAAATAATTTAAGTATTTTAAGAAAAATTAAGAAGCAAGAAAAAAAAATATATTCAATATGTGAATAACTTATTATTAGCAATTCATTACAGGTTTAGATTCCTTAATTATTATTTTTTTGGCTTTCTCTCCGGGTAAAGAAACTCTCGCTAAGGAACAAAAAATCTAATATTTTGGCTACCATCTCCGAAAAGTAAAAGAAGTAACGTTTTTTCGGTACCGAGGAAACCGTAGGCAGCTGGTACCTTTAAATTTTTTTTTTACGTTAATTTTTAAAGTGTAGCAGCAAAAAATCGCTCAAAGCCCATAGAAAATGGGGGTCGTGCGTAGTTTTTAATTATTTTTGTTTTAGTTACCTCTAAAAATTATTTTCAATAGAAAAACTGAATTTAGGGGAGACTGAATTAAAAAAAAAATAATATATTATATATATTTTGTTTGCCCTCGAAAAAAAACTCGCTTAAGGAAACAAAAAATTTATTTTGCAACATCTCCCGAGAAGTAAAAAAATACTTTATTTTGTGCCACGATCGAAGCGTAAGGGGGGACCTTTAAGATTTCTTTACGTCGATATTTATATTAATTGATATTCAGGTATTCACATTATCATTTATTGTTTATTTTTTCTGTTCTTAATTTTTCCTAATTTCATCATAACTTTATCAGTGAATTTTTCGTTTTTTTCCTCAAAATACGATAGTGACGTTTCGTAATTACCGAGACGTTCCTCGCAGGGGATCAATCGCGGCCGGGTTTCCTCTACGGCGTCACTATAATATAATGACGTTTCTCGATTACCATAAAAACGACCTGCACGAAAAATAGGAATTTTACACGAATTTTATATTTTATCGTAGAAAAAAGTGTTTTTTTTAGAAAACTATACGTTGGAAGTAAAATTAATGAAACTTTGAACGCGGCAGGTTTTTAGTTCTTGGCGTTATAAAAAATTTCTCCGAGGACTCAATGGAAAATCTCACGCGAGGTTTCTACGAATTTTTTAAAATTCACAAGGTAACGTTCCCTTTAGTGCGATTATATTATGCGTTTTTTTGGCACAAATTTGATCTTCTTGTTTCCTTTACTTACAAAGAATTTAGATCGGAAATTTCCAGAAGTGTAAGATGCCATAATATTGACAGGCTTATATTTTCAAACGTTGTACTATTTGTAACCTTTTAATTATTCTAAGTATGGGACAAAAAACCGTTCCCTTTATTATGGCTTTTTGCCAAAAATTTAAATTGATTTGTTCCCTTTAGAAATTTTTTCCACCAGAAATAAAAAAAAATAACGGAATTTAGGCCGTAAACTAGCATGCCTCCTTACAGTAGGTCATAACTAATTGATAGATTGAAATTGCATTTACGTATGACCATTATTTTTTTTTCTACGAATTTTTAAAATTCACAAGGTAACGTTCCCTTTAGTGCGATTATATTATGCGTTTTTTTGGCACAAATTTGATCTTCTTGTTCCCTTTACTCACAAAGAATTTAGATCGGAAATTTCCAGAAGTGTAAGATGCCATAATATTGACAGGCTTATATTTTCAAACTTGTATGACCTAACAGGTGCAGGTTTAAATTAAAGTATGTTGTAGAACTTACTACGTTGTACTATTTGTAACCTTTTAATTATTCTAGGTATGATAGATTTTGATTTCACAACTATCGACTTCTCGGCTTCGGCTAAGTCTAACTCATTCTCATTCGGTCGATTTCACTCTTTTTAATGAAGATGCCATGTTGCCATGTTTATATATTCAAAACTGTATGACCTGCAGCCCCTTACTTCACGTACCGGGAAAGATATTTTCTTTTAAAAATGGTAATTTGTAACTTTTTTTTGAAAAAATAAAATAAATATATCGGAACGGAAATGGCCAATTTGGTGCTAAGGAAATCCAAAATCTATCATTGTCGGAATAACCAAAGAGATAGAAATAGTACAACGTAGTATGCACCACAGTAATTTTTTATTTCAACCTGCTAGGTCTAACAGTTTTGAATATATAAACATGGCGGCAACACGTGGCAATAACCCAGGAATAATTTGAGATACCGTACTACTAAAATCAGTCGTAGGGTCCTTAGGTACTCCTCATAAGTTTAAGGGGGTAAGGGGGGTTTCCTGGAACAAGTTCCAAATTTCCCGAAAAAAAACCTAAGTGTTCCCCCTTTGCGTAAGGTGATGGAACAAAAAACCGTTCCCTTTATTATGGCTTTTTGCCAAAAATTTAAATTGGTTGTTCCCTTTAGAAATTTTTTCCACCAGAAATAAAAAAAAATAACGGAATTTAGGCCGTAGACTAGCGCGCCTCCTTGCAGTAGGTCATAACTAATTGATAGATTTAAATTGCATTTACGTACGACCATTATTTTTTTTTCTACGAATTTTTAAAATTCACAAGGTAACGTCCCCTTTAGTGCGATTATATTATGCGTTTTGGCACAAATTTGATCTTCTTGTTCCCTTTACTTACATAGAATTTAGATCGGAAATTTCCAGAAGTGTAAGATGCCATAATATTGACAGGCTTATATTTTCAAACTTGTATGACCTAACAGGTTGAAATTAAAGTATGTTGTAGATCTTACTTCGTTGTACTATTTGTAACCTTTTGATTATTCTAAGTATGATAGATTTTGATTTCTTACAACTATCGATTTTTCGGCTTCGGCTAAGTCTATAACTCATTCTCATTCGGTTGATTCGCTATTTAAGCCGAGGAAACAAAATTGAATGAGAATGAGTTACTTTTGAATATATAAACATGGCGGCAACACGTGGCAATAACCCAGGAATAATTTGATTTGAGATATCGTACAACTAAAATCAGTCGTAGGGTCCTTAGGTACTCCTCATAAGTTTAAGGGGGTACGGGGGGTTCCTGGGACAAGTTTCAAAATTTCCGGAAAAAAACCCTAAGTGTTCCCCCTTTGCGTAAGGTGATGGAACAAAAAGACGTTAAACTTTTTGCCAAAAAAAAAAATTGAATTTACTTAAAAAGAATTTTCCACCAAAAAAAAAAAAAAATACGGAATTTAGGCCGTAAACTAGCATGCCTCCTTACAGTAGGTCATAACTAATTGATAGATTGAAATTGCATTTACGTACGACCATTATTTTTTTTTCTACGAATTTTTAAAATTCACAAGGTAACGTCCCCTTTATTGACAGGCTTATATTTTCAAACTTGTATGACCTAACAGGTTGAAATTAAAGTATGTTGTGAAATTTCCAGAAGTGTAAGATGCCATAATATCGACAGGCTTATATTTTCAAACTTGTATGACCCAACAAGTTGAAATTAAAGTATGTTTTAGAACTTACTACGTTGTACTATTTGTAACCTTTTGGTTATTCTAAGTATGATAGATTTTGATTTCTTACAACTATCGATTTTTCGGCTTCGGCTAAGTCTATAACTCATTCTCATTCGGTTGATTCGCTATTTAAGCCGAGGAAACAAAATTGAATGAGAATGAGTTACAACTTTCGAGACCGAACGCAAAATTGAATGAGAATGAGTTACAACTTTCGAGACCGAAAGCAAAATTGAATGAGAATGAGTTACAACTTTCGAGACCGAAAGCAAAATTGAATGAGAATGAGTTACAACTTTCGAGACCGAAAGCAAAATTGAATGAGAATGAGTTACAACTATCGATCTTTTTTGGCTTCTGCTAAGTCTATCTCATTCTCATTCGGTCGATTCACTAATTTAACCCAGGAAGCAAAATTGAATGAGAATGAGTTACAACTATCGACTTCTCGGCTTCGGCTAAGTCTAACTCATTCTCATTCGGTCGATTTCTCTCTTTTTAACGAAGATGCCATGCTGCCATGTTTATATATTCAAAACTGTATGACCTGCAGCCCCTTACTTCACGTACCTGGAAAGATATTTTCCTTTAAAAATGGTAACTTGTAACTTTTTTTGAAATATGAAATAAATATATCGGAAATGGCCAATTTGGTGCTAAAGAAACAAAAATCTATCTATACTTAAAAACCGAGATTATTTTCCCGTCTCCATCTCGTTCCCCGTCTCCACTCGTTCCCCGCTCTCCACCATTCCCCGGTCTCCATCGTTCCCGTCTCCACTCGTTCCCCGTCTCCACTCATTCCCATCTCCACCCGTTCCCCGTCTCCACCCGTTCACCGTCTCCACTTTTCCCCCGTCTCCACCCCTTCCCCGTCTCCACCCCGTTCCCCGTCTCCACCCGTTCCCCTTCTCCACCCGTTCCGTCTCCATTCGTTCCCCGTCTCCACCCGTTCCGCGTCTCACTCGTTTCCCCGTCACTCGAATGGTCCGTACTTACTATTATTATCATTCAATGGAGTATTTCGGAAAAAGACGAAAGAATCGATCGAAATCAGCTAAAAAACCGAGATTTTTCCCCGTCTCCACCCATTCCCCGTCTCCACCCGTTCCCCGTCTCCACTCATTCCCCGTCTCCACTCGTTCCCCGTCTCCACCCGTTCCCCGTCTCCACTCATTCCCGTCTCCACCGCTTCTCTCGTTCTCCACTTCGTTCCCCGTCTCCACCCGTTCCCCGTCTTCACCCGTTCCCCGTCTCCACTCATTCCCCGTCTCCACTCGTTCCCCGTTCTCCACCCGTTCCCCGTCTCCAACCGTTCCCCCGTCTCCACCCGTTTCCCGTCTCCACCCGTTCCCCGTCTCCACCGTTCCCCGTCTCCACCCGTTCCCCGTCTCCACCCGTTCCCCGTCTCCACCCGTTCCCCGTCTCCACCCGTTCCCCGTCTCCACCCGTTCCCCGTCACTCGAATGGTCCTTACTTACTATTATTATTATATTCGAATCGAGTAATGTTCGCGAAAAAAGGCGCGAAAGAATCGATCGAAATCAGCAAAAAAATCGAGATTTTTCCCCGTCTCCACCCATTCCCCGTCTCCACCCGTTCCCCGTCCACTCATTCCCCGTCTCCACTCGTTCCCCGTCTTCACCCGTTCCCCGTCTCCACACATTCCCCGTCTCCACTCGTTCCCCGTTTCTACTCGCGTTCCCCTTCTCCACTCGTTCCCCGTCTTCACCCGATTCCCCGTCTCCACCCGTTCACCGTCTGCACCCGTTCCCCGTCTCCACCCGTACCCGTCTCCACCCGTTTCTCCCGCTCCACCCGTTCCCCGTTCTTCCACTCGTTCCCCGTCTCCCCTCGTTCCCCGTCTCCACCCGTTCCCGTCTCCACTCGTTCCCCCGTCACGTCGAATGGTCCGTACTTTACTATATTATCATTCCAATGGAGTATTTCGGAAAAGACGAAAGAATCCGCATCGAAATTCAGCTTAAAAAAACCGCGAATTTTTCCCCGTCTCCACCCATTCCCGTCTTCACCCGTTCCCCGTCTCCACTCATTCCCCGTCTCCACTCGTTCCCCGTGCTCCACCCGTTCCCCGTCTCCACACATTTCCCCGTCTCCACCCGTACCCCGTCTCCACCTCGTTCCCCGTCACCACCCATTCCCCGTCTCCACCCGTTCCCGTCTCCACCCGTTCCCGGTCGTCACACGTTCCCCGTCTCCACCCGTTCCCCGCCCCCGCCCCGCCCCCTCCCCCCCCACTTCCCTGCCTCCCGTTCCCCCTCTCCACCCGTTCCCCGTCTCAACCCGTTCCCCTCTCCACCCGTTTCCCGTCTCCACCCGTTCCCCGTCTCCACCCGTTCCCCGTCACTCGAATGGTCCTTTATCTTACTATTATTATGATCATTCGTTCGAGTATTTCGGAAAAAAAGGCGAAAGAATCGAACGAAATCAGCTAAAAACCGAGATTTTTCCCCGTCTCCACCCATTCCCCGTCTCCACCCGTTCCCCGTCTCCACCCATTCCCCGTCTCCACTCGTTCCCCGTCTCCACCCGGTCCCCGTCTCCACACATTCCCCGTCTCCACCGTTCCCCGTCTCCACCCGTTCCCCGTCTCCAACCGATCCCCGTCTCCACCCGTTCCCCGTCTCCACCCGTTCCCCGTCTCCACCCGTTCCCCGTCTCCACCCGTTCCCCGTCACTCGAATGGTCCTTACTTACTATTATTATCATTCGATCGAGTATTTCGGAAAAAGGCGAAAGAATCGATCGAAATCAGCTAAAAAACCGAGATTTTTCCCCGTCTCCACCCGTTCCCCGTCTCCACCCGTTCCCCGTCTCCACCCCTTCCCGGATCCACCCGTTCCCCGTCTCAACTCATTCCCCGTCTCCACTCTTCCCCGTCTCCACCCGTCCCCCGTCTCCACCCGTTCCCCGTCTCCACCCGTTCCCCGTCTCCGGCACAAATTTGATCTTCTTGTTCCCTTTACTCACAAGGAATTTAGATCGGAAATTTCCAGAAGTGTAAGATGCCATAATATTGACAGGCTTATATTTTCAAACGTATGACCTAACAGGTGCAGGTTTAAATTAAAGTATGTTGTGGAACCTACTACGTTCTACTATTTGTAACCTTTTAATTATTCTAAGTATGGGACAAAAAACCGTTCCCTTTATTATGGCTTTTTGCCAAAAATTTAAATTGATTTGTTCCCTTTACAAATTTTTTCCACCAGAAATATAAAAAAATAACGGAATTTAGGCCGTAAAGTAGCATGCCTCCTTACAGTAAGTCATAACTAATTGATAGATTGAAATTGTATTTACGTACGACCATTATTTTTTTTTCTACGAATTTTTAAAATTCACAAGGTAACGTGGGAGACTAAATTAAAAAAAATAATTGCATTAAACAAAATTAAATAAATTAATATTTTTCGGTACATATACGAGTCTCGCGCGAAGCGAAAGCACGAAATAACGCTACTTTTTACTTCTCGGGAGATGGTGCAAAATAAATTTTTCGTTCCTTACGCGAGTTTTTTTTCGAGGGATGTGAAATTTTAGATTTTCGCACTTAGACCTTCGACCTATCAAAAGCGGAAAGAGTAATAAATTAATCACGTTAGTTAGCGCAGGGGTCTCTACTTCGGCGAGAATTCCCCACCATTTATCTTCATGCTCCGAACTGTTAAAAAAATGCAGCGAAATACAACGTTACCGAAGAGCTGATAGACCACCCAGAACGTTTATTATCCACCGAAGTTTATCAACGGAATCAAAATCCGCTCTTGAAATTGGTTCAAGAATTTTGCTCGACGGAACTTAAACCAACTCCCGCGAACAATTTCAATAAACTTCTTCACGAAAAAGGAATTTTGTGATATAAAACTGGATTTTAAAATTAAAAACTTTATAAAAATAGTAAATTAAAAATTATTTTTTAGTAAATAATTTTTTTTAATAAAAAAATAGCGCACCGACTAATTTTTTTTTATAAAGGCGAAACCTTTCGACCTTTTCTTCCATTCCTCCTTCGCCTGCAATTACGACCCACCAACAATTAGTTAGTTAACTCCGCGAAAATGACGAACCTGTCGATTATATTATTAATATTGTTCCTTCAATCAACCTTGGGCTCGGACACCACCAAAGAAATTGAAAGGAGAGAAGTTTGCAAAGGCGTATATTCTTATTTCCAAGGTGGAGTGCTTCTCAATAATTTAACGAGAAAAAGACTTCGTTTTAAAAAGAAAATATCTGAGGAATGTAAACAAGGGTCGTCGGAGAGACTGGTATTTAGTTTGAAAAAACACGAGGCTCGTCCCATATATGCTAGAGAAGACTTTGACTTTATGGATGTTGAAATGCACTACAACGAAATTTTTTATATGATCTTCGATAACAAAACGCTATACGTTGGACTAGAGGGAACATTCGATCCGTATCGTTTTGGGGTGGTGTACACAGAATGTGGTCAAACTGGGCGAGAAGATTGTGTCGTTTACCATATCAGCACACCGCCGACTTATATCGACCGGTACGGACGAACGGTCACGCTTAATCATAATGACCTAGGCATAGAGCAATACAATTACCTGAGAGCCTGGGGGTGGTGCGTGGACATCTGCGTCTTCGTGAGTGAAGAAGAAGCAAAATTGCCGTTTACAACTTTTCTTCGTTAACCCTCCTAAGAAACGTTTTTAAAGGGTGTGGAGAAAATGAAGCCATGAATTGTCATTGGAATACAAACGAATCATTCACTATATATGTATGTTTGCAAGCGAACACTATCATGATTTCATAAATAAATTTGGTAATGCTATGATGATAATTTATATCCGACGCATAAAAAATATTTTTAAGCAAATAAATTTTTGAGTTTAATTTACTTTCATTTTTTACCTATTCACACCATGAAGTATTTTTTGATGTCTTTATTTGATTCAATTACTTAAAAAAAGCATATCGAGATCTATATTCATATTTTCACGTGGGATTTGTTTCAATATCCGTGAGATTTGATTTCTTTTTTAACATAAACCACACGTTATACTTAAACATCACCTGATTTTTTTTATTAAGGCGTGAAAAAAGGCATTATTAAAGCATTACTATACGCTCGGATAAACTAGTGAAATTTTCGAGCGAGGTCTCCCCTTTTTAGCTTAAAAAAAATCGTATACGAAACGAAGTAAAAATTTACCTGAGTTTGTCGGTTTTTCTCCTAAATTTTAGGGTCAAATTTGTTTCAAATTTTGTGCCAAAAATAGAAATATTACGCGAGATTTCTTTATTAAGTCGAAAAAAGTGATTTTTTTAGAAGGAAAACTAAACAATCGAATAAACAAGTGAAATTTACACGCGACGTTTTCCTTTTTTTAACGATTAAAAATCCCAAAAAACGCGATTGAAAATCTTACGCAAGATTTTCTTTTTATCTCAAATAATTTCCACGTGGGGTTTGTTTTAATGCGCGTAAGAATCGTTTCCCTTTTAACAAAACCGCAAGTTTCGTACGAAAAATAGAAATATTACTCAAGTTTTGTTATTACGTCGTTAAAAAAGTGATTTTTTAGAAGGAAAAACTAAAAGTTCGATTAACCCGGTGAAATTCCCACGCGAGGTTTTCCTTTTTTGGCGCATAACAATTCACCAAGGAATCAATGGAAAATCGCCCGCGAGGTTTTCGTTTTTTCGCAAATAATCTCCACGCGGGTTTGTTTTAAGGCGGGCGAGAATCGTTTCTTTTTTTTTAACAAAACCGCGAGTTTCGTATGAAAAATAAGAATTTTTACACGAATTTTTTATTTTACCGTAGAAAAAGTGTTTTTTTTTAAGGAAAACTATACGATGAGGTAAATTATGGAATATTCCACGCGAGGGTTTCCTTTTTTGGCGTTTAAAAATCCACCGAAGACTCGATGGGAAATCTCACGCGAGGTTTTCGTTTTTTTAGCAAATATTCCACGCGAGATTTGGTTTAAAGCGCGAGAATTGTTTCTTTATTTTTTAACAAAAGCGCGAGTTTCGTACGACATATAGGAATTTAACACGAATTTTATATTTTATCGTAAAAAAAGTGTTTTTTTAAGGAAAACTATACGTTAAGGTAAATTAATTAAATTTCCACGCGAGGTTTTAATTCTTTAGCGAATAAAAATTCTCCGAGGACTCGATGGAAAATCTCACGCGAGGTTTTCGTTTTTTCGCAAATAATTTCCACGTGGGGTCTGTTTTAATGCGCGCGAGAATCGTTTCTTTAATTTTTAACAAAACCGCGAGTTTCGCACGAAAAATAGGAATTTTACACGAATTTTATATTTTATCGTAGAAAAAGTGTTTTTTTTAAGGAAAACTATACGTTGAAGTAAATTAATGAAATTTCAACGCGAGGTTTTAAGTTCTTTTGGCGTATAAAAAATCTCCGAAGACTCAATGTGGAAAAGTCTCACGCGAGTCTCTACGAATTTTTAAATTCAGCGGAAGGTAACGTTCCCTTTTAGATGCGATTTATATTATTGCGTTTTTTGGCACAAAGTTTGATCTGTCTTTTCCCTTTCACTCAACAAAGAATGCTACGACGAGATAATTTCATAAGTTGTAAGATGCCATAATATTTACAGGCTATATGTTTCCAAACGTTGTACTATTTGTAACCTTTTAATTATTCTAAGTATGGGGAAAAAAACCGTTCCCTTTATTGTGGCTTTTTGCCAAAAATTTAAATTGATTTGTTCCCTTTACAAATTTTTTCCACCAGAAATAAAAAAAAATAACGGAATTTAGGCCGTAAACTAGCATGCCTCCTTACAGTAAGTCATAACTAATTGATAGATTGAAATTGTATTTACGTACGACCATTATTTTTTTTTCTACGAATTTTTAAAATTCACAAGGTAACGTTCCCTTTAGTGCGATTATATTATGCGTTTTTTTGGCACAAATTTGATCTTCTTGTTCCCTTTACTCACAAAGAATTTAGATCGGAAATTTCCAGAAGTGTAAGATGCCATAATATTGACAGGCTTATATTTTCAAACTTGTATGACCTAACAGGTGCAGGTTTAAATTAAAGTATGTTGTAGAACTTACTACGTTGTACTATTTGTAACCTTTTAATTATTCTAAGTATGATAGATTTTGATTTCACAACTATCGACTTCTCGGCTTCGGCTAAGTCTAACTCATTCTCATTCGGTCGATTTCACTCTTTTTAATGAAGATGCCATGTTGCCATGTTTATATATTCAAAACTGTATGACCTGCAGCCCCTTACTTCAAGTACCGGGAAAGATATTTTTCTTTTAAAAATGGTAATTTGTAACTTTTTTTAAAAAATTTAATAAACAATTTATATGGAACCGGAAATGGCCATAGGTTTGTGTGCTAAGAAATCCAAAATCTATCATACTCGGAATAACCAAAGATATAGAAATAGTACAACGTAGTGATGCACCACAGTAATTTTTTGTATCTTCAACCTGCTAGTAGGTTCTAACAGTTTGTTGAATATATAAGAGCATGGCGGCAAGCACTCGAGTTGGCAAGGAAACCCAGTAATAATTTGAGATATCGTACAACTAAAATCAGTCGTAGGGTCCTTAGGTACCTCCTCATAAGTTTAAGGGGGTACGGGGGGTTCCTGGGACAAGTTTCAAATGTCCGGAATAAAACAAAGCACTAAGTGTTCCCTGCCTTTGCGCTAAGGTGATGGAATCAGAAAAGAACCGTTCCTGTTATTATGGCTTTTTTGCCAAAGGAATTTTAATTGGTTTTCCCTTTAGAATTTTTCCACCAGAAATATAAAAATGAATATACGGAATTTACGGCCGTAGACTAGGCGCTGCCTGTTCCTTGCAGTAGGTCAGAAGTCTACATTGATAGATTTAAATTGCATTTTAACTGTATACGACCTATTATTTGTTTTTTTACCGACTTTTTGAAATTCAACAAGGGTAACGGTTCCCCTTCTAGTGCGTATTATATTATGCGTTTTGCACAAATCTTGAGTATCTTTTTGTTCCTTTATTTTATCATAGATATTTAGATCGAGAGGATTCCAGAAGTGTAAGATGCCTATATTAGTTAAGGGCTCTATATTTCAAAGCTTGTATGACCTAACAGGTTGAATATTAAAGTATGTTTAGAGGGGCTTACGTTCGTGGGTACTATCTGTATTACCTTTTGACTTTATTCTCAAGTATGATGAGATTTTGATTTTTCTTACAAAACTATCGATTTTTTCGGCTTCGCTCTAGTCTAGTAACTCTATTCTCATTCGGTTGATTCGCTATTTAAGCCGAGGAAACAAAATTGAATGAGAATGAATAAAGGTTTGAATATATAAACATGGCGGCAATCACGTGGCGAATAACCATGTGGAATAATTTGAGATATTCGTACAACTAAAATCGGAAGTTCGTAGTGGTCCTTAGGTTACTCCTCATAAGTTTAAGGGTGGTACGGAGGGTTCCCTGGGACGATAGTTTTCAAAGATTTCCCATAAAAAACCCGTAATTGTGTTCCCCCTTGTGTCGTAAGGTGCGAGTGGAACCAAAAACCGTTCCCTTTAGGTTATTGGCTTTGCCAAAAAATTTAAATTGATTGTTCCCTTTAGAAATATTTTTCACCAGAAATAAAAAAAAAATAACGGAATTTAGGCCGTAGACTAGCGCGCCTCCTTACAGTAGGTCATAACTAATTGATAGATTGAAATTGCATTTACGTACGACCATTATTTTTTTTTCTACGAATTTTTAAAATTCACAAGGTAACGTTCCTTTAGAGTGCGATTTTATTATGTGTTTTGGCACAAATTTGATCTTCTTGTTCCACTTTACTTTACAGAAGATTTAGAGCGGAAAGTTTCCAGAGAGGTAAGATGCCAAATAGTGACAGGCTTATATTTTTCAAACTTGTATGACCTAACAGGTTGAAATTAAAGTATGTTGTAGATCTTACTTCGTTGTACTATTTGTAACCTTTTGATTATTCTAAGTATGATAGATTTTGATTTCTTACAACTATCGATTTTTCGGCTTCGGCTAAGTCTATAACTCATTCTCATTCGGTTGATTCGCTATTTAAGCCGAGGAAACAAAATTGAATGAGAATGAGTTACAACTTTCGAGACCGAACGCAAAATTGAATGAGAATGAGTTACAACTTTCGAGACCGAAAGCAAAATTGAATGAGAATGAGTTACAACTTTCGAGGCCGAAAGCAAAATTGAATGAGAATGAGTTACAACTTTCGAGGCCGAAAGCAAAATTGAATGAGAATGAGTTACAACTATCGATTTTTTTTGGCTTCTGCTAAGTCTATCTCATTCTCGTTCGGTCGATTCACTAATTAAACCCAGGAAGCAAAATTGAATGAGAATGAGTTACAACTATCGACTTCTCGGCTTCGGCTAAGTCTAACTCATTCTCATTCGGTCGATTTCTCTCTTTTTAACGAAGATGCCATGCTGCCATGTTTATATATTCAAAACTGTATGACCTGCAGCCCCTTACTTCACGTACCTGGAAAGATATTTTCCTTTAAAAATGGTAACTTGTAACTTTTTTTGAAATATGAAATAAATATATCGGAAATGGCCAATTTGGTGCTAAAGAAATCAAAAATCTATCATACTTTAAAAAAACGAGTATTCTGTTTCCCCGTCTCCAGTCGTTCCCCGGTCTCCACTCGCTTCCCGCGTCTTCCACCCATGTCCCCTCTCCACTCGTTCCTCGTCTCCACTCGTCCCCGTCTCCCACATGTTCCCACATGCTTCCACCCGTTTCCCGCTCTCCACCCGTGCAGCCGTCTCCACCGTTTCCCCGTTTCCACCGTCTCCCGTCTTACCACCGTCCCGTCTCACCCGTTCCCCGTCTCCAGCCGTTCCCCGTCTTCACTCGTTCCCCGTCTCCACCCGTTCCCCGTCTCCACCCGTTTCCCGTCACTCGAATGGTCCTTTCTTACTATTATCATTCGGTCGAGCATTTCGGAAAAAGACGAAAGAATCGATCGAAATCAGCTAAAAAACCGAGATTTTTCCCCGTCTCCACCCATTCCCCGGTCTTCACCCGTTTCCCCGGTCAATCCACTCATTCCCCGTCTCCACCCGTTCCCCGTCCCCACCCGTTCCCCGTCTCCACTCATTCCCCGTCTCGCACCCGTTCCCCGTCTCCACTCGTCCCCCGTCTCCCCACCCTTTCCCCGTCTCCACCCGTTCCCGTCTCACCCGTTCCCGTCTCCACTCGTTCCCCGTCTCCCACCGTTCCCCGTCTACCACACCCCGATTCCCCGTCTCCACCCTGTTCCCCGTCGTGTCCACCCGTTCCCCCGTCTCCACCCCTCCCCGTCTGCCACCCGTTCCCCGTCTCCACCCGTTCCCCGTCCCCACTCGTTCCCCGTCTTCCACCCGTTTCCCGTCTTCACCCGTTCCCCGTCTCACCCGTTTCCCCGTCCACTCGATATGTCCTTGACTACTATTATTGATCATTTCGATTCGAGTATTTCGAGTAAAGGCGAAAGAAATCTGCAATTGAAATTCAGCTAAAAAACCTGAAGATTTCTTCCCGTCCCTACTCGGTTTCCGGTGCTGTCTGCCACAGACCGAAGCAGAAATGTGAATGAGTAATGGAGTAAAACAACTAATTGATTTTTTTTATTGCTTCGGTACGTTGCTTAAGTCTGATCTCATCTATTCGGTGATTCACTAATGTAAACCCAGGGAAGTCAAAATTGAATAAGTAATTGTAGTTACATATTATTCAACATCTGCGCGCTTCGCCGAGTCTAACTCATTCTTCATTCGGTCGGATTCACTAATTAGGCTTGAGAAGCGAGGATAATACAACATCGAGTTTTCGGCTTCGCTTAGTCTAACTCAGTGTTGTCTCAACTGTGTGACGCCGTCACATCTTGCGTTGCGCAGAGCTTCCCCTCAGGGGTGACGCTGAAAGTTTTGAACATTTTTCATAATTTTATTTCAGTTTTCATTTAAAAATTTTAATCGATTTTGGATTTTCCAACTTTGTTAAGAAAATTTTAGTTCTCGGCTTTGGCTAAGTCTAACTCATTCTCATTCGGTCGATTTCTCTTTTTTTAATGCAAGAATGCCATGTTGCCATGGTTATTATATATTCAAAACTGTGTGACCTGCAGCCCCTTACTTCACAATCCTCTAATTCATTTACTTTAAAATGTAAATTTTGTGTTACTAATTTTTGAAAAATAAATAAATATATCGGAACGGAAATGGCCGATTTGGTGCTAAAAATAAAGAAATTATCAAAACCGGAAGAATAACAAAGAGATAGAAATAGCTTACTAACGTAGTAAGCACCACAGTTAATTTATAATG
Source organism: Trachelipus rathkii (assembly GCA_015478945.1). Classification (NCBI taxonomy): domain Eukaryota; kingdom Metazoa; phylum Arthropoda; class Malacostraca; order Isopoda; family Trachelipodidae; genus Trachelipus; species Trachelipus rathkii. Next base: position 30,521 of record JABUQX010114320.1, on the reverse strand, counting down.
TGTCAACTGCTAGATCGTGTACAGTTTGAATATATAACATGGCAACATGGCATCTTCATTAAAAAGAGTGAAATCGACCGAATGAGAATGAGTTAGACTTAGCCGAAGCCGAGAAGTCGATAGTTGTGAAATCAAAATCTATCATACTGTAGAATAATTAAAGGTTACAAATGAGTACAACGGTAAGTTCTACACATCTTTAATTTCAAGTCCTGTTAGTCATACAAGTTTGGAAAATAATAAGCCTGTCAATATTTATGGGACATCTTTACACTTTGGAAATTCCGATCTAATTCTTTGTAAAGTAAAGGGAACAAGAAGATCAAAATTTGTGCCAAAACGCATAATAAAATAGCGCAGCTAAAAGAACTTTACCTTGTGAATTTTAAAAATTCGTAGAAAAAAAATAATGGTCATACGTAAATGCAATTTCAATCTATCAATTAGTTATGACCTACTGTAAGGAGGCATGCTAGTTTACGGCCTAAATTCCGTTATTTATTTTTATTTCTGGTGGAAAAAATTTCTAAAGGGAACAATCAATTTGTCTATCTCACTAAGGTCTAATCAAGGGAAATGGTTGTGTTCCATCTACCTACGCAAAGGGGGAAACACTTAGGGTTTTTTTCCGGAAATTTTGAAACTTGACCCAGGAACCCTCCGTACCCCCTTAAACTAATGAGGAGTACCTAAGGACCCTACGAGTGATTTTAGTTTTACGATATCTCAAATTATTCCTGGGTTATCGCACTAAAGGGAACGTTACCTTGTGAATTTTAAAAATTCGTAGAAAAAAAAATAATGGTCATACGTAAATGCAATTTCAATCTATCAATCAGTTATTTCCTACTGTAAGGAGGCATGCTAGTTTACGGCCTAAATTCCGTTATTTTTTGTTATTTCTGGTGGAAAAAATTTCTAAAGGGAACAATCAATTTAAATTTTTGGCAAAAACCCATAATAAAGGGAACGGTTTTTTGTTCCATCACCTTACGCAAAGGGGGAACACTTAGGGTTTTTTTCCGGAAATTTTGAAACTTGTCCCAGGAACCCTCCGTACCCCGTTAAACTAATAAGGAGTACCTACGGACCCTACGACTGATTTTAGTTTTACGATATCTCAAATTATTCCTGGGTTATTGCCACGTGTTGCCGTCATGTTTATATATTCAAAACTGTAGGACCTAGCAGGTTGAAATAATAAATTACTGTGGTGCTTACTACGTTGTGCTATTTCCATCTCTTTGGTTATTCCGAGTATGATAGATTTTGGATTTCTTTATATCAAAAAGAATAAATTTATGCTTGTAAATTGTTATATTTTTTTATATATAAATGGGGTGTAGCGCTATTTTTATTATATCGTCTTCGATTTCTAGATAAATAAAAACTATTTTGAAAGAAAGAAATAGCGAAGGCGAAATATATTTATAATCGTGGATTGTTAAAAAAAAAGATTATAATTAACAATATTATCGTAAAAATTGTTTTATTTAAGAAAAATAAAAAATTCTTATCGTTGAAAAAGTAATGAATGTAAGCAATTTTTATATTTATATTCATTTTATCATTTTTTATTCAAACCAATAATTTTTGATTGATCACCCGTAAAACATTCATTTTTATTTGCTTTCTTTATAGTTAATGTATTAAATATCTATAAAACAATAAAAATATTTTCAATTTTTTATGCCTTTACAATTTTAAGATATTCATGAATTTTCGATAATTTTAAAATACAAAAAGTATTTTCTCGAAATCCGAAGCATCTTCAAAAGCTGATTGACGAATCACGCTAGGTGACGCAATTTGGATCTATTACTTCGTTACCATACGCTTAACTTTACTCGGCAACGCGAAGTCCAAGATTCTATTAGTATTTTACTCGTTTTCTCGACAAAAACTCGCTTAGGGAACGAAAAAATTATTTTGGCCCAACTCCCGAGAAGTCGAAAATAACGTCATTTCGTGCCCCGATCGGAGCTTAAGGGGAAAACTCTTGAGATTTTTTCACGTTAATTTTTAAAGTGTTCTTTAGAAGACCCGACACCCTTGGAAAGTAACAAAGGGGGTCTAAGCACCATACAGCTGCTTTTAGTTTCTTGATATTTGAAACCGCTTCGAAAAATGCTCGACGGATCGCGATAGGCGACCGCAGTTTCGATCTATTACTTCTTTACCACACGCTTAACCTTACAGGGCAACGCAAAGTCCAAGATTTTGTAATTTTTTTTTGGCTTCCTCGAGAAAAACTCGCTTAGGGAACGAAAAATTTATTTTGCCCCAACTCTCAAGAAGTCGAAAGTAACGTTATTTGGTGCCCTGATCGGAGCGTAAGGGGGAAGGAACACTTGAGATTTTTCTACGTTAATTTTCAAAGTGTTCTTTAGAAGGCCCGACACCCACACGGAAAGTAATGAGGGGTGTATAAGCACTTTCCAGATGCTTTTAGTTTTACGATATCCGAAGCCGATTCGAAAAAATGATCGACGGATCGTGAAAGGCGACCACAGTTTCGATCTATCACTTCGTTAAAACACGCTCAACCTTACTCGGCTACTAGAAGACCTAGATTCCGTAACTTTTTTTCGGTTTCCTCGAGAAAAACTCGCTTAGGGAACGACAAATTATTTGGTCCCATTTCCCGAGAAGTCGAAAGTAACGTTATTTCGTGCCCCGAACAGGGAAGGAACCCTATGAATTTTTTCACGTTAATTTTCAAAGTGTTCTTTATATTCCAGTTTAATTTATTTTTTTTTCACAAATTATATTCCAGACACGTTCGTTTTGATTATTAACCAAAATTTATATGATCAACTCACGAATATCAAAATTAGACACGAAGATGTGGCGGCATTAGCTTCTTTTAATAAAAGAGGAATGAAAATAAAAAAAATTTTAAACAATTTTTATTAGCATGAGAAAAATAAAAGTGTATAACATTATTTAAAAAAAATAGCAAACGTAGAGTGACAAGAGCTCGTGAATTTTCAAAAAACTCGCTCCGTTTGTGGCAAAGGCCTTGTGAAACTAAATATCCTATCTTTTCTTCAATATTTTTTGGCAGTTTTTTTCGAAAACGCTGAACACCCTTACTGTTAAATACTTGGGGTTTGGATATTCAATTCGGCGAGCTGTCGAGATTCGATTTCCGTTTGAATTTCTCTGATTGTTCTGTTCGCCTAAGAAGCACCTCGTTGTGCGTTTAAATTAACTATGACACCCTTGCAGCGAAAAATTCTCTTTTATAGGGGAAAAGTGTCACGTCAGCTTGATTTGTTATGATTATTAAGCAAAAAGTAATTCGAAAAACAAAATATTCCAATTTAATTAATTTAAAATAATCCATTGTTCTATTGTAATTCGATTTTGCTTAGCTGACATATTATATTCAAAATACATTTTAAAAGCTTGATTTTTTTTGATTATTAAGCAAAACATATTGAAAATAACAAATATCGCAATTTATTTAAATTTTGCTTAGTTGACAAATTAAATTAAAATATTTTTTTAAACTATTACTAAGCAAAAAGTATTTTAACAAAAGCGAAAATAAGTTTATTTAATCAAAAATCGCTTACCTGACAAATTAAATTCGAAATATATAAAATATAATTTTTTTTTGATTAGCGAGCAAAAAGTATTTTAACAAAAACAATAATAATTTTATTTAGTAAAATATCGCTTACTTAACAAATTAAATTCTAAATATATTAAATATAATTTTTTTTTGATTATCAAGCAAAATGTATTTTTAAAAACACGAAAATAATTTTATTTATTCAAATATCGCTTACGCGACAAATTAAATTCGAAATATATATATATTGATTTTTTTTTTGTTTATCAAGCAAAAAGTATTATAACAACAACGAAAATAATTTTACTTAATCAAATATCACTACGTGACAAATTAAATTCTAAATATATTAAATATTAATTTTTTTTTATTATCAAGCAAAATGTATTTAAAAAAAAAACATTATTAATTTTTTGTAGATTAGTCTCCCAAAAATTTAATTTTCTACGAAATATAAATTTTAGAGGTAACTAAACAAAAAGAATTTAAAAAAACAACGTACAACGCCCATTTCCCTTGTGTATACCTGAATATCATTTCTTTATAGACTTAGATTCCAGAATACTTTTTTTGGTTGTCCTCGAAAAAAAAGTCGCTTAAGGAACGATAAAATTTATTTTGCATCATCTCCCGAGAAGTAAAAAAGTAACGTTATTTCGTGCCCCGATCGAAGCGTTGATGAAAATTAATTTTTAAGATTTCTGAACGTCAATATTTATAATGTACTATATATATTATTATTTTTTTATAGTTTAGTCTCCCAATTTTTTTTCAAATTTTGACTTAGACCTTCGACTTATAAACCGTACAGAATAAACGTCATTACAATAATAATTAATACGCTTAACGATAGTTCGTCCCTGAAAATATTGCCGTTAGATCGTTTGAGGTCGTTTTTATGATAATCGAGAAACGTCATTTTAGTATAATGACGCCGTAGAGGAAACCCGGCCTCGATTTACCCCCATCGAGGATCGTCTCGGTAATTACGAAACGTGAAAATTAGATATAATTAAGAACATAGAAAAAAAACAATTATATGATCGGGATAAAAAACTCGCTTAAGGAACAAAAAATTGATTTTGCACCGGGCGTCGTGCAATATTTTTTATTATTTATTTTTATTTTATTACCTCTAAAAATTATTTATCGTAGAAAATGGAATTTAAGGGAGACTAAACTAAAAAAAAAATATTATTTTAAATAAATATATTGCACTCTAAAATTTAACGTAAAAAAATCTTGAGGGTACCCTCCTACAGTTCGCTCGGGGCACGAAATAACGTTACTCTCTACTTCTCGGGAGATATTTACCCGAGAAACAAAAAAAAAATTACGGAATCTAAGTCTGTAAAGAATTGATAATAATAAGTTATTCACATATTGGATATTTTTTTTTCTTCGTTCTTAATTTTTCTTAAAGTCTTAATTAATTATCATCATCTGTAGCAAAAAATCGCTTAAAACCTATAGAAAATGGGCGTCTTGCGTTTTTTTTAAATTATTTTTTGTTATTACCTCTAAAAAATTTTATCTGTAGAAAACTGAATTAAGGAGACTAAATATTTAAAAAAATAATAATATAATAGTACACTTGCTTCAAAAAAAAACTCGCTAAGAACGAAAATTTATTTTCAATATCCCGCAGAAGTAAAAACTTACGTTATTTTTTGCGCCCCGATCGAAGCGTAAATGAGGACCTTTAAGATTTTTACGTCGATATTTATATAAAGAATTGATATTCAGGTATTCACATATAATATAATTGTTTTTTTTTCTAAGCGTGTTATTTTCCCGAGAGAAACCCCCCAAAAAAATTACGAAATCTAAGTCTGTAAAGAATTGGTAAAAATCTGTTATTCACATATTGGATATTTTTTTTTCTTCGTTCTTAATTTTTCTTAAAGTTTTAATTAATTATCATCATCTGTAGCAAAAAATCGCTTAAAGCCTATAGAAAATGGGCGTCGTGCGTTTTTTTAATTATTTTTTGTTTAGTTACCTCTAAAAATTAATTTTTGTAGAAAACTGAATTTAAGGGAGATCGTTAAACGTTTTAAATTTTATTAGAGTGACGTTTATTCTGTACTGTTTATAAGTCGAAGGTCTAAGTCAAAATTTAAAAAAAAATTCTTAAACTTTTCCCGAGGTTGACTTTTTGGAGAGCGATTTTGAATTAGACCTTTCGAGTTATAAACGGTTCCGATGAAACGTCACTATTGGAACAATTATTACGTCTTAACGATGTCTGAGCCGTAAAAAAATAATCTAAATCGTATCATTTTCTGCAGCTTTACGAAACGTCACTATATGACGACGACGTTTCCGCGGTAATGGGCGTCGTGCAATTTTTTTTAATTTAGTTACCTATAAAAATTATTTATCGTAAAAATGAATTTAAGGGAGACTAAACTATGAAAAATATTAATTTGAATAAATGCTACACTTTTAAAATTAACGTAAAAAAAATCTTAAGGATACCCTCCCTTCGATTCGCTCGTTCACGAAATAACGTTACTCTCTACTTCTCGGAAGATGGTGCAAAATAAATTTTTTGTTCCTTATGCGAGTTTTTTTCCCGAGAAAAACAAAAATTATTACCGAATCTAAGTCTGTAAAGAATGGATAATAATCCGATTTGTTTACATATGGATATATTTTTTTTTCTTCTCTCCAATTTTTCTTAAAGTCCTAATTAATTTATCATCATCTATAGAAAAAAAACTCTTAAAGCCTATAGGAAAAATGGGCATCGTGCGTTGTTTTTTTTAATTATTTATTGCTTTAGTTACCTCTAAAAATTATTTTTCGTAGAAAATGGAATTTAAGGGAGACTAAATTATAAAAAGATTAATATATATAGTCACTTGCCCTCGAAAAAAAAACTCGCTTAAGGAACGAAAAATTTATTTTGCAAATCTCCCGAGAAGTAAAAAGGTACGTTATTTTGTGCCCCGACGAAGCGTAAGTGGGGACCTTTAAAATTTCTTTACGTAATTTATATAAAGAATTGATATTCAGTTATTCACATATCATATAATTATTTTTTTTCTAGGGAAATGGGCTCGCTGCATATTTTTTAAACAAAATTTTTGTTTAGTTACCTCAAAACTAAATTTCGTAGAAAACTGAATTTAAGAGACTAAACTATAAAAAAATTATGATATATATATTACACTTGCCCTACAAATAAAACTCGCTTAAGGAACGAAAAATTATTTGCACCATCTCCCGAGAAGTAAAAAAGTAACGTTATTTTGCCCCGATCGAAGCGTATATATATATATATATATATATATATATATATATATATATAGTATATATATATATATATATATATATTATATATATATATATATATATATATATATATATATAATATATATATATATATATATAGAATATATTATATATTATATATATATATATATATATATATCATTATATATATATATATATTATATATATATATATAATATAATTATTTTTTTTTAATTTAGTCTCCCTTAATTTCAGTTTTCTATGAAAAAAATTTTTAGAGGTGACTAAACAAAAATAATTATAAAAACTACGCACGACCCCCAATTCCTATAGGCTTTGAGCGATTTTTTTGCTACACTTAAAATTAACGTAAAAAAATATTATAATATATATATAATAGATATTTATATATAATATATATATATATATATATATATATATATATATATATATATATATATAATAATATATATATATATATATTATATATATATATATAATATATAAAATATAAAGTACACTTGCCCTCGAAAAAAAAACTCGCTTAAAAACGAAAAATTTATTTTGCAAACATCTCCGAGAAGTAAAAAGTTACGTTATTTTGTGCCCCGATCGAAGCGTAAGTGGGACCTAAGATTTCTTTACCGTCGATATTTATATTAAGATTGATATTTAGTATTCCTAATCATTAATGTTTATTTTTTCATATGTTCTATTTTTCCTAATTTCATCATAACTTTATCATGAACTTTTGTTTTTTTCCTCAAAATACGATAGTGACCGTTTCGTAAATACCGAGACGATCCTCGGAAGGGATCAATTCCGGGTTTCCTCTACGGCGTCACTACTCTACGGCGTACTATAATATAATGACGTTTCTCGATTACCATATAAACGACTCAAACGATCAAAACGGCAAATATTTTCAGGGAGAACTATCGCCTAAGCGGATTAAGTATTATTATAGTACGTTTATTTCTGTACCTTTATAAGTCGAAGGTATAAGTTAAAATTTGAAGAAAAAAATTTCAATTTTTTCAGAGGTCGACTCTTTGGAGAGCGATTTTGATTTAGACCTTTTGAATTATAAACGGTTCCGATGAAAAGTCACACTATTTGAACTATTATTACGCTTAACGACGTACCTCGGAAACGTCCTCGTCAATGCGTTAAATTATTTATTTGGCGTTTACGAAACGTCACTATATGACGAGGGCCTCCTTGGAGGGCGTCGTGCAATATTTTTTATTATTTTTTTTAATTTAGTTACCCCTAAAATTATTTATCGTAGAAATGGAATTTAATCTACTTAAACTAAAAAAAAATTAATATAAATAAATATAGTATAGATCATGATAAATAATCAAGACTTTAAAAAAAATAAGAACGAAGAAAAAATAAATATCCAATATGTGAATAACTTATTATTAGCAATTCTTTAAAGACTTAGATTCCGTAATATTTTTTTTTGGTTTTCCTCGGAAAAAAACTCACTTAAGTAACAAAAAAATTATTTTACATCTCCCGAGAAGTATAGAGTAAAGTTATTTCGTGCCATGAGCGAACCGTAGGAGGGTACCCTTAAGAATTTGTTAACGTACAGGTTTGAAAATATAAGCCTGTCAATAGGAAATCTTTTACAAGGAAATTTCCGGCCTAAATACATGCTTAATAAAGGGAACAAGAAGATCAAATTTGTGCCAAAACGCATAATAAAATCTCACTAAATGGAACGTTACCTGGTAAATTTTAAAAATACGAAGAAATAAAATATATATATATATAATAATATATATTATATATATAATATAATATAATAATATATATATTATATATAATATATATTATATATATAATATAGTATATATTTATATAATATAAACTATATATATATACTTATATAATATATATATATAATATATAATATGACATATATATATATATATATAATAATCCGTGAGCGACCCACCACTTTTTTAATTTAGTCTCCCTTAATCAGTTTTCTATGAAAAATAATTTTTTAGAGATAACTAAACAAAAAATTAATTATAAAAAAAAAACTCACGGCCCCCCATTTCCTATAGGCTTTGAGCGATTTTTTGATACACTTTAAAAATTAACGTAAAAAAAATATTAAAAGTACCCTCACGTTTCACTCTGGCGCACGAAATAAAACGTTACTCTCTACCTTTTCGCGGAGATGGTGCCAAAATAAATTTTTGTTCCTTAAGCGATTTTTTTTCCCGAAGAGAAACCAAAAAAAAAATATAATTACGGAATCTAAGTCTTTAAAGAATTGCTAATAATAATTTATTCACATATTGGATTTTTTTTTTTTTTGTTCTTAATTTTTCTTAAATTCTTAATTATTTATTCATGATCTTTACTATATTTAGTTATATTAATTTTGTTATATTTAGTCTCCTTAAAAATTCGTTTTCTTTACTTATTTAAAATTAGGGTAACTAAATTAAAAAAAAAAATTAAAAATATTGCACGACGCCCATTTACCTCTGAAACGTCCTCGTCATATAGTGACGTTTCTAAAAGCCAAATTAAATGACTACGCGGTGAAATCATTTTGTACGCTTAGAACGTCGTTAAGCGTAAAAATAGTTCCAATAGTGACGTTCATCGGAACCGTTTATAACTCAAAAAGTCTAAATCAAAAACGCTCTCCCAAAAGCTGACCTCTGAAAAAATGAAATTTTTTTTTCAAAATTTTAACTTATTACTTCGGACTTATAAACGGTACAGAATAAACGTCACTATAATAAAATTTAAAACGTTTAACAGTTCATCCCTGAAAATATTGCCGTTTTATCGTTCGAGTCGTTTTTATGTTAATCGAGAAACTCATTAATTATATTACGCCCGTAAAGTAGTACGCCGTAGAGGAAAACCCGGCCTCGCATTGCATCCCCTCCGCAGGCATCGTCTCGGTAATTACGAAACGCACTATCGTATTTTGAGGAAAAAAAACAAAAGTTCACGGATAAAGTTTGATGAAAATTTGGAAAAAATTAAGAACATAGAAAAAAAAAAAACAATTAATGATATGTGAATACCTAAATATCAATTCCTAATATAAATATCGACGTAAAGAAATCTTAAAGTTCCCCACTTACGCTTCGATCGGGGCAAAAAATAACGTAACATTTTACTTCTCGGGAGCTGTTGCAAAATAAATTTTTCGTTCCTTAAGCGAGTTTTTTTTCGAGGGCAAGTGTTACTTATATATATATATATATATATATATATAATATTATATATATATATATATATATAATATATATATATATATATATATATAATATATATATATAATATATATATATATATATATATAATAATATATATTTATATATGTAGATATTATGTGCCATAATATACATAATATATATATATATATATATATATATATATATATATTATTTTTTTTTTTTTTTATTCTCTCTTAAATTCAGTTTTTTATTAAAAATATTTTTAGATGTAACTAAACAAAAAAATTAATACTATAAAAAAGGGCACGACCCCTATTTCCTATAGGCTTTGAGCGATTGTTTGCTACACTTAAAAAATTAACGTAAAAAAAATATAAAGGTACCCTCCTACGTTCACTCGGCACAAATATAACGTTACTCTCTACTTTTCGGGATATGGTGCAAAATAAATTTTTT
>JABUQX010114320.1:0-15000 GCA_015478945.1 Trachelipus rathkii | reverse complement strand
TTACTTCTCGGGAATGATTGCAAAATAAATTTTTGCGTTCTTAAGCGAGTTTTTTCGAGCGGCAAAGTTACTATATATATATTACGTTTTATAAATTTAGTTCTCCCTTAAAAGCAGTTTTCTACGAAAAAATAATTTTTAGAGTAACTAAACAATTAATAATTAAAAAAACAAACGCACGATGCCCAATTTCCTATAGGCTTTAAGAGTTTGCTTCCTGGAGATGTTGATAATTAATGAGGAAAAAAAAAAAATTAAGAAGAAAACCAACAATTTAATTAGTATGTGAATAAACAATTATCAATTCTTTACAGACTTAGATTCCTATTTTTTTTTGCGTTTCCTCGCGGAAAAAAAACTCGCATAAGGAAACAAAAAATTTATTTTGCACCATCTCCCGAGAAGTAGAGAGCTAACGTTATTTCGTGCAACGCACGGAATCGAAAGGCAGGTATCCTTAAGCATTTTTTTTTACGTTAATTTAAAGTGTACTGTATTATCAAATTAATATTTTCATAGTTAGTCTCCGTTAAATTCCATTTTCTACAATAAATAATTTTTAGGAACTAAATTAAAAAAAAAAAATTCACAAACGTACACGACGCCCATTTACCGCGGAAACGTCGTCGTCATATAGTGACGTTTCGTAAAAGCTCAGAATAAATGACTACGCATTTAGAATCCATTTTTTACGCTCAGAACATCGTTAAGCGTAATAATTGTTCCAATAGTGACGTTTCATCGGAACAGATGTTACCTTCAAAGGTCTAATTCAACATCGCCCTCAAAACTCCAGAATTGTCCGGAGATCTTGCAAAATAGTTTTTTCGTTCCTTAAGCGAGTTTTTTTTCGAAGACAAGTGTACCATATATATTATTATTTTTTTTATAATTTAGTCTCCCTTAAATTCAGTTTTCTACGAAAAATAATTTTTAAAGTAACTAAACAAAAAATAATTAAAAAAGCAACGCACGCCCATTTTCTATAGGCTTTAAGCGGTGCAAAGAAAGAAACGATTACAAGTAATTAAAACTTTAAAAAAAAAATTTTGAAAAAGAAAAAAAAAAATTCAAGATCTACGATTTATATGAGGACTAATCCTTCAACTGTGGTTTTCTAATTTTTTTGGGGGGTTCTCCTCGGAAAAATAACACGCTTAGAAAAAAAAAACAATTATATATATATATAATACCTGAATATCAATTCTTTATATAAAAATATCGACGTAAAGAAATCTTAAAAGGTCCCCACTTACGCTTCGATCGGGCGCAAAAATAACGTAAAAGATTTTTACTTCTCGGGAGATATTGCAAAATAAATTTTCGTTCCTAAGCGAGTTTTTTTCGATGCTGCAAGTGTACTATATATATTATTATTTTTTTAAAATTTATTTTCCTTAAATTCAGTTTTCTACGAATAATATTTTTAGAGGTAACTAAACAAAAAAAATTAAAAAACGCAAGAACGACCCCATTTTCATATAAGGTTTTAACATTTTGCTACAGATGCATAGATAATTTAATTTAAGACTTAAGAAAAATTAAGAACGAAGAAAAAAAATATCCAATATGTGAATAACCTGAATATCAATTCTTTACAGACTTAAATTCCGTAATTTTTTTTTTGTTCTCGCGTATTGTTCACGAGAAGTAGAGAGTAACGTTATTTCGTTCCCCGAGTGAACCGTAGGAGGGTACCTTCAAGTTTTTACGTAAATTTTGAGTGCACATATATTTATTTAAAATATATTTTTTTTTTAGTTTAGTCTCCTTAAATTCATTTTCTACATAAATAATTTTAGAGTATAAAAATAAAAATAGATAATAAAAAAAATATTGCACGACGCCCGCCCCGATAATAAATTTTTTTTTCCTTAAGCGAGTTTTATCCCGATCATATAATTGTTTTTTTCTATGTGTTCTTAATTATATCTAATTTTCACGTTTCGTAATTACCGAGACGATCCTCGATGGGTAAATCGAGGCCGGGTTTCCTCTACGGCGTCATTATACTAAAATGACGTTTCTCGATTATCATAAAAACGACCTCAAACGATCTAACGGCAATATTTTCAGGGACGAAAACTATCGTTAAGCGTATTAAATAGTATTAGAGTGACGTTTATTCTGTACCGTTTATAAGTCGAAGGTCTAAGTCAAAATTTGAAAAGAAAATTCTCAAACTAAACTATAAAAAAATAATAATATATATAGTACATTATAAATATTGACGTTCAGAAATCTTAAAAATTAATTTTCATCAACGCTTCGATCGGGGCACGAAATAACGTTACTTTTTTACTTCTCGGGAGATGATGCAAAATAAATTTTATCGTTCCTTAAGCGACTTTTTTTTTCGAGGACAACCAAAAAAAGTATTCCGGAATCTAAGTCTATAAAGAAATGATATTCAGGTATACACAAGGGAAATGGGCGTTGTACGTTGTTTTTTTAAATTCTTTTTGTTTAGTTACCTCTAAAATTTATATTTCGTAGAAAATTGAATTTTTGGGAGACTAATCTACAAAAAATTAATAATGTTTTTTTTTTTAAAAATCCATTTGGTTGATAATAAAAAAAATAATATTAATATATTTAGAATTTAATTTGTCACGTAGTGATATTTGATTAAGTAAAATTATTTCGTTGTTGTTATAATACTTTTTGCTTGATAAACAAAAAAAAATCAATATATACTATATTTCGAATTTAATTGTCGCGTAAGCATATTTGAATAAATAAAATTATTTTCGTGTTTTTAAAAATACATTTTGCTTGATAATCAAAAAAAAAATAATATTTAATATATTTAGAATTTAATTTGTTACGTAAGCGATATTTGACTAAATAAAATTATTATTGTTTTTGTTAAAATACTTTTTGCTCGCTAATCAAAAAAAAATTATATTTTATATATTTCGAATTTAATTTGTCAGGTAAGCGATTTTTGATTAAATAAACTTATTTTCGCTTTTGTTAAAATACTTTTTGCTTAGTAATAGTTTAAAAAAATATTTTAATTTAATTTGTCAACTAAGCAAAATTTAAATAAATTGCGATATTTGTTATTTTCAATATGTTTTGCTTAATAATCAAAAAAATTCAAGCTTTTAAAATGTATTTTGAATATAATATGTCAGCTAAGCAAAATCGAATTACAATAGAACAATGGATTATTTTAAATTAATTAAATTGGAATATTTTGTTTTTCGAATTACTTTTTGCTTAATAATCATAACAAATCAAGCTGACGTGACACTTTTCCCCTATAAAAGAGAGAGTTTTCGCTGCTAGGGTGTCATAGTTAATTTAAACGCACAACGAGGTGCTTCTTAGGCGAACAGAACAATCAGAGAAATTCAAACGGAAATCGAATCTCGACAGCTCGCCGAATTGAATATCCAAACCCCAAGTATTTAACAGTAAGGGTGTTCAGCGTTTTCGAAAAAAACTGCCAAAAAATATTGAAGAAAAGATAGGATATTTAGTTTCACAAGGCCTTTGCCACAAACGGAGCGAGTTTTTTGAAAATTCACGAGCTCTTGTCACTCTACGTTTGCTATTTTTTTTAAATAATGTTATACACTTTTATTTTTCTCATGCTAATAAAAATTGTTTAAAATTTTTTTTATTTTCATTCCTCTTTTATTAAAAGAAGCTAATGCCGCCACATCTTCGTGTCTAATTTTGATATTCGTGAGTTGATCATATAAATTTTGGTTAATAATCAAAACGAACGTGTCTGGAATATAATTTGTGAAAAAAATAAATTAAACTGGAATATAAAGAACACTTTGAAAATTAACGTGAAAAAAATCTATTGGGTTCCTTCCCCTTACGCTCCAATCGGGGCACGAAATAACGTTACTTTTGACTTCTCGGGAGATGGGACATTGTCGTTCCCTAAGCGAGTTTTTCTCGAGGAAACCGAAAAAAAGTTACGGAATCTAGGTCTTCTAGTAGCCGAGTAAGGTTGAGCGTGTTTTAACGAAGTGATAGATCGAAACTGCGGTCGCCTTTCACGATCCGTCGATCAATTTTTTCGAAGCGGCTTCGGATATCGTAAAACTAAAAGTATCTGGAAAGTGCTTATACACCCCTCATTACTTTCCGTGGGGTGTCGGGCCTTCTAAAGAACACTGAAAATTAACGTAAAAAATTCTCAAGTGTTCCTTCCCCCTTACGCTCCGATCAGGGCACCAAATAACGTTACTTTCGACTTCTCGAAAGTTGGGGCAAAATAAATTTTTCGTTCCCTAAGCGAGTTTTTCTCGAGGAAGCCAAAAAAAAAATTACAAAATCTTGGACTTTGCCTTGCCCTGTAAGGTTAAGCGAGTGGTAAAGAAGTAATAGATCAAAACTGCGGTCGCCTATCGCGATCCGTCGAGCATTTTTCGAAGCGGTTTCAAATATCAAGAAACTAAAAGCAGCTGTATGGTGCTTAGACCCCCTTCGTTACTTTCCAAGGGTGTCGGGTCTTCTAAAGAACACTTTAAAAATTAACGTGAAAAAATCTCAAGAGTTTTCCCCTTAAGCTCCGATCGGGGCACGAAATGACGTTATTTTCGACTTCTCGGGAGTTGGGGCAAAATAATTTTTTCGTTCCCTAAGCGAGTTTTTGTCGAGAAAACCAATAAAATACTAATAGAATCTTGGACTTCGCGTTGCCGAGTAAAGTTAAGCGTATGGTAACGAAGTAATAGATCCAAATTGCGTCGCCTAGCGTGATTCGTCGATCAGCTTTTGAAGATGCTTCGGATTTCGAGAAAATACTTTTTGTATTTTAAAATTATCGAAAATTCATGAATATCTTAAAATTGTAAAGGCATAAAAAATCGAAAATATTTTTATTGTTTTTATAGATATTTAATACATTAACTATAAAGAAAGCAAATATAAATGAATGTTTTACGGGTGATCAATCAAAAATTATTGGTTTGAATAAAAAATGATAAAATGAATATAAATATAAAAATTGCTTACATTCATTACTTTTTCAACGATAAGAATTTTTTATTTTTCTTAAATAAAACAATTTTTACGATAATATTGTTAATTATAATCTTTTTTTTTAACAATCCACGATTATAAATATATTTCGCCTTCGCTATTTCTTTCTTTCAAAATAGTTTTTATTTATCTAGAAATCGAAGACGATATAATAAAAATAGCGCTACACCCCATTTATATATAAAAAAAAATATAACAATATACAAGCATAAATTTATTCCTTTTGATATAAAGAAATCCAAAATCTATCATACTCGGAATAACCAAAGAGATGGAAATAGCACAACGTAGTAAGCACCACAGTAATTTATTATTTCAACCTGCTAGGTCCTACAGTTTTGAATATATAAACATGACGGCAACACGTGGCAATAACCCAGGAATAATTTGAGATATCGTAAAACTAAAATCAGTTGTAGGGTCCTTAGGTACTCCTCAATAGTTTGCGGGGGTACAGGGAGTTCCTGGGAAAAATTTCAAAATTTCCGAAAAAAAACTAAGTGTTCCCCCTTTGCGTAAGGTAATGGCACAAAAAAACCGTTCCCTTTATTATGGGTTAGTATCAAAAATTTAAATTGATTGTTCCCTTTAGAAATTTTTTCCACCAGAAATAAAAAAAAATAACGGAATTTAGGCCGTAAACTAGCATGCCTCCTTAGAGTAGGTCATAACTAATTGATAGATTGAAATTGCATTTACGTATGACCATTATTTTTTTCTACGAATTTTTAAAATTCACAAGGTAACGTTCCCTTTAGTGCGATAACCCAGGAATAATTGAAGATATCGTAAAACTAAATCATCGTAGGTCCTTAGTACTCCTCATTACGTTTAAGGTGTACGGAGCGGTTCCGGGACAAGTTCAAAATTCCGGAAAAAAACCTAAGTGTTCCCCTTTGCGTAACGTGATGCAACAAAAAACCGTTCCCTTTTATTATGGCTTTTCGCCAAAAATTTAAATTGATTCCCTTAAGAAATTTTTTCCACCAGAAATAAAAAAAAATTACGAATTTAGCCGTAAAACTAGCATGCCTCCTACAGTAGGTCAAACTAATTGATGATGAAAATTGCATTACGTATGACCATTACTTTTTTTCTACGAATTTTAAAAATTCACAAGGTAACGTTCCTTTAGCCTTTAGAAATTTTTGGCACAAATTTGATCTTCTTGTTCCCTTTACTTACAAAGAATTTAGATCGGAAATTTTCAGAAGTGTAAGATGCCATAATATTGACAGGCTTATATTTTCAAACTTGTATGACCTAACAGGTTGAAATTAAAGTATGTTGTAGATCTTACTACGTTGTACTATTTGTAACCTTTTGATTATTCTAAGTATGATAGATTTTGATTTCTTTACAATCTATCGATTTTTCGCTTCGGCTAAGTCTATAACTCATTCTCATTAAGCTTAGTCTAACTCATTCTCATTCGGTAGTTGATTCACTAATTAAGCCGAGTTACAACTTTCGAGACCGAAAGCAAAATTGAATGAGAATGAGTTACAGCCGAAAGCAAAATTAAATGAGAATGAGTTACAACCACTATCGATTTTTTTTGGCTTCTGCTAAGTCTATTTCATTCTCATTCGGTCGGTCGATTCACTAATTAAACCCAGAAAGCGAAATTGAATGAGAATGAGTTACAACTATCGACTTCACGGCTTCGGCTAAGTCTAACTCATTCTCATTCGGTCGATTTCCCTTTTTTTAATGAAGATGCCATGTTGCCATTTTTATATATTCAAAACTGTGTGACCTGCAGCCCCTTACTTCACGTACAGGGAAAGATATTTTTCTTAAAAAATGGTAATTTGTTACTTTTTTTGAAAAATAAAATAAATATATCGGAACGGAAATGGCCAATTTGGTGCTAAAGAAATCAAAATCTATCATACTTGGAATAACCAAAGAGATAGAAATAGTACAACGTAGTAAGCACCACAGTAATTTATAATTTCAACCTGCTAGGTCTTACAGTTTTGAATATATAAACATGGCGGCAACACGTGGCAATAACCCAGGAATAATTTGCGATATCGTAAAACTAAAATCAGTCGTAGGGTCCTTAGGTACTCCTCATAAGTTTAAGGGGGTATGGGTTCCTGGGACAAGTTTCAAAATTTCCGGAAAAAAAACCCTAAGTGTTCCCCCTTTGCTTAAGGTGGTGGAACAAAAACCCGTTCCCTTTATTATGGGTTTGCCAAAAATTTAAATTGATTTTTCCCTTTAGAAATTTTTTCTTTCCACCAGAAATAAAAAAAAAACGGAATTTAGGCCGTAAACTAGCGTGCCCCCTTACAGTAGGTCATAACTAATTGATAGATTGAAATTGCATTTACGTATGACCATTATTTTTTTTCTTCGAATTTTTAAAATTCACAAGGTAACGTTCCATTTATTGCGATTTTATTATGCGTTTTGGCACAAATTTAATCTTCTTTTTCCCTTTACTTACAAAGAATTTAGATCGGAAATTTCCAGAAGTGTAAGATGCCATAATATTGACAGCATTAGATTTTCAAACTTGTATGACCTAACAGGTTGAAATTAAAGTATGTTGTAGAACTTACTACGTCGATTCACTAATTAAACTCAGAAAGCAAAATTGAATGAGAATAAGTTAAAACTATCGACTTCTCGGCTTCGGCTAAGTCTAACTCATTCTCATTCGGTCGATTTCACTCTTTTTAATGAAGATGCCATGTTGCCATGTTTATATATTCAAAACTGTATGACCTGCATCCCCTTACTTCACGTACCGGGAAAGATATTTTCTTTTAAAAATGGTAATTTGTAACTTTTTTTTGAAAAATAAAATAAATATATCGGAACGGAAATGGCCAATTTGGTGCTAAAGAAATCAAAATCTATCATACTCGGAATAACCAAAGAGATAGAAATAGTACAACGTAGTATGCACCACAGTAATTTATAATTTCAACCTGCTAGGTCTTACAGTTTTGAATATATAAACATGGCGGCAACACGTGGCAATAACCCAGGAATAATTTGAGATATCGTAAAACTAAAATCAGTCGTAGGGTCCGTAGGTACTCCTCATTAGTTTAAGGGGGTACGGAGGGTTCCTGGGACAAGTTTCAAAATTTCCGGAAAAAAACCCTAAGTGTTCCCCCTTTGCGTAAGGTGATGGAACAAAAAATTGTTCCCTTTATTATGGGTTTGTGCCATAAATTTTAATTGATTGTTTCCTTTAGAAATTTTTTCCACCAGATATAAAAAAAACCAAAGATTTTAGGCCGTAAACTAGCATGCCTCCTTGCAGAAGGTCATAACTAATTGATAGATTGAAATGCAAAAATGGTTGTGGAAAAAAATTAAATAATAAATAAATGTAAAAAACGGCTTTATTTTACAAGTTTTAATTACGCATTAAAAAAACGCATTACAAAAAATAAAGAAATTTGTTAGTAGAATGTATTCTTATTTTCTAATTTCCTTAATTACGGTCTCGAGAGAAGATTTTTGACATCTCACCACTCAAACGCGTGATAAAAAGGACTTTTCCCGCGGGATAGAGCTCCCACGCGGGAAACGCGAAGATGCTTTTCTCCCGCTTCTAGACAAATTTGTCTAATATCGCTTGAGTAGAAACCGTCGCGTCGACTCGATGTAGTTGTCGTATTTTGACCCAATCCCACTCGGATTCCACCTCCACTGATTACCGATGAGATTGATTAATCCGTTCTCTTTAATCGCAGCGCGCGAATATTATTTTTCACTTCCACGATTCGCCTTTGACTCTTCTTAACAACAACAACAACAACGGCTCGTTGCTTCTTTTATACTACTTTTAGATTGATATTAATAGTTAGACCGAATTACGGATCATCATCGTCATTAGTCTAATCACTCGATGAACGTAAGAGAGAGGAGAGAGACGGCTTAAAATTCTCTTTTCTCTCTATTTCCCAGTGGCGAATATCAACGATGATTTCTATACTGATTTGGCCCATCTAACTATTTATCTGTCGGGCTATCTTTCCCGCGTTGTCTAAAGAATAATAGGGTAGCGCCTCGTCGATGTTACTTTTCTCGAGCGATCGAAACGATAACGGCTGACCGACACCTCCATAGGCGCGCCCGCCATTTTCGGGAGATTATTTTTTTCGTGCTATGTAAAATATATATTTTTTACCGCTTTTTTGAATAAAATTTTAAAAAATGCCTTTATTATTATTACCCTTTTTACATTTAGTATTAGTGTATAGCGCCGCTTTATATAATTCTAGAAGCGCGCACGCGCCTCGTATATCGTTAATATGGGAGAGGTTTTGTTTTTCTGTTCCGAAACGTTTTTAAATCCCTTGATCCTTCGAGATTAATCCTCATCAACGTCTTTTCTACGAGGCGCGGCGTATATTAAATAAGGAAGATAAAAAAAAGGAAAAAAAACAAGTAGTTTTTTAAAACCATTTTATTATATTATATTATATTATTACTATTAAAATACAGAACATTGAGCTTAATACATCTACATTACGTTTTTAACAAAAATTTCAAAGATCAGTTTTTAAAACTTCGTTCGTATTTTGTTGTACGTCGCTTCTCCACCCTTCTAGTTTCTCGGCCAAGCGAGAGCACATTTCGTCGCAGTCACCGATGAGGCTTATATGGGCGCACGAATCTAAAACTCGGTTAGTTTCGTTTATCGATGGAAATCCCTTGACGGGTTCTGGATTAATTAAAATCCGAGGGCAAGTATCGGGCACCTTATCATTCAAAAATCTGAAAGCGTAATCGACTAGAGTGGATCCGATTATGATTAGTAAATCGCATCTTTGAAAGTCTTCTTGAAATCTCATATATCGTAGAGGCAAAGGCTCCATCGCGAATAATACGTCAGGTTTCACCACACCATTTTCGCAAGCCGAACACGCGGGGGGAGTGCTATCCGTCATTGTCGAGATTTCGTTTTCCATCCATTCTCGAGTATACTCTTTTCGGCATAAAAGACAACGAGCCGTTTGGAACGAGCCGTATAACGGTACAACTTTTTCGGCGGGGGTTCCCGCTACTACATCCAGGCCGTCTAAATTTATAGTATAATTTCGTAGCAAAATTCCTTTTTCGTGAAGAAGTTTGATGAAATAGTTCGCGGGAGTCGGTTTAAGTTCCGTCGAGTAAAATTCTTGAGCCAGTTTCAAGAGCGGTTTTGGATTCCGTTGATAAAATTGGGTGAATAATATATTGCAGGGGTGATCTATCAGCTCTTCGGTTACGTCGTATTTTGCCCCATTTTTTAACAGTTCGGGGTACGAAAGTAAATAGCGAGGAATTCTCGCCGAAGTAGAGACCCCAGCGCCCGCTAACGTGATTACGTTTTTACACTTTCCGCTTTTGATAAAGGAAACCACATCGTCGTCGTCGTTGAGTGTGACGCCGAGGGTCCAAGGGGTTTTCTCCTCCTCGGTTGGCGCGTCATTCATCGTCGTCGTCGTCGACGGTGGTGCGACAATATTTTCAGACATGCTCGGATTTGACATCGCTACTGCTGCTCGTGCGAGATTGATAAACGGCCCGTCCTCCGCCGCTTTTTATATAACAAAATCTGAAATAAAAAATTGATTATTTTTTATTTAATTTAGACGTAATATTTAATAGGTTACGATTAAATTCTTTTTTAGATTATCTATATACTATTAATTTTAAACATGCCATTTTGTCCCACCTTTTCACGACCCTTTTTCATTCGCCTCAAAAACACCACTGAAAACACTTTAACCTGCATAATAATAAATTTGAAATACCTACTAATTATATTGTTTTACTTTTCCATTTTATCCCTCATTTATTTATTTACTTAAGTACTATTAATTTTAAATATGCCTTTTTTGTCTCCACTCATCCCTCTGTTCCTGGCCATAATATTCTCCAGTTTCATAATCACTTATTTTGGGCAATTTTCCTGCCGGTAAAACCACGGTGAACGTAGCGAGCGTCAGCGAGCGAAGTGAGCTCACCGGCATTATCATTGCCCCTTTTCCAACACCGTATATAACACTTTTATAAAAAAATTTAGACACCTAATATTTTCTCTTGAAATTCAATTTTGAAAACCTATAGGTTTCAATGAGAAATACTGTAGCTGTAGCCTAATCTGGAATCGCCGCAACCATACTTCAGGGTGGAATAACCGCTCACAATATGTTTAAGATCCCTAGAGTTGAGAATCATGAATCCAAAGTGTGTAGTATAAAGAAAAGTTCTGAAATGGTCTATATGTTAAAATGCACAAAAACATCGTTTGAAATGAAGTGGTTATGACCAATAAAAATATACTGAATGCCGTCAATTTAACATTACAGGATATTATGGAAAACGAATACTTCGTGGGTGATTTGAAATTCGTTTGCGCTGGATATTTTCGTCAATTTCTACCTGTTAGATTTGGAAGAAGCCAACAGGAAATAGCAGACTGCATAAAGAATAGGGGATGGAGCAAGGGTAGTTACAATACATACGTCTTCTATATAATATTTTTTTTTCTTATCTTTTCACCTTAATTCTTTTCTTAAGGAAATAGATGAAAATGATGATAATTTAAGACTAAGAAAAGAGTTAAGACAAAGATAAGAAAAAAATAATTAAATTGAAGATGTATGTATTGGATCTATCGGAATATCGATTTTTCGTAGACTATTATTTATTTAATTTTTTTTAATGTTTGCGGGCAAAACTACGTGCAGAGCAAAACATACCAAAGGTTTATTTTTTTAATATAATCCCAGTCCTAATACTAAATTAAAAGATGTTAGTTTTTTTTATAATTTTTTATTTTAATATATATATATATATATATATATATATATATATATATATATATATATATATATATATATATATATATATATATATATATATATATATATATATATATATATATATATATATATATACTATTATATAATATATATATAATATATATATAATATTATATATAAACATTTTAAATTTACATATATACATATCCTTATTATGCGTCTAATAGATTCAAATAGTTCCTTAAAAAAAACATGATAGTCGATAGAGGGAAGGACCAGATGAAATGTTATAGGCTCAGGGTCTCGAAATGTATTTAAAAACTCAAAAAAAGAATGCGTGTTATAAAACGGCATATCATTTTTTAATCCCAGACAGCTTTTATAGAATTTTATTTCTTTTTCTACACCGTACTTATCATCAAAACCAGGAAATTCGAACGAGTCGTATCGTTTTATACACCACCGAATGATGGAATTTCCAAATTCGTCGTTCATAGTCACCACGATACTTTTGAAAAGTTCTATGACATTTTCCTCGTGAGTAGGATCGCTGCATCCGTAAAGGGAAAAATATTTATTATCAAGCACGCATTGATCAAAATTTATTTCTAGTCCTCTTTTCAAATATGGAGCGATATTCAAAAGATTATAAATACTGCAAGAGTTCATATAGCCCGAATAGAAAAACACAACTACCTTTTCTAGATTTGGAGAAACGCGACAAATATCATTTAAGAGATAGGAACAATCAATCTTCAATTCTACCAAATTTTTAAAAGCGACATCATTTACATTATCTTTTAGAAATTCGACGTTTTGTCTAATTTTATATGAAGATCGGTTTATTCTAATTTCTAACTCGGTCATATTCGGGAAAGCTTTGGCGAATTTATTACTCAATAAACCGCAAAAATTCCAATTTTTTGCAAATAGCGTAAATTTTCCGTCGCAAACCAATTTTAAGGAATTCACGTTTACAAATCGGAATGGAGAAATTGTATCGACATTTTCGTTTCTTCGAAGGATAGCGTTAAAACGGCAAGGGTTTCGCAAATTCAATTCTAAGAAACCGTCGCTCTTTCTAATATTCCTTTGCAATCGGTTTCTAAAAATTTGGGGTGTCCCAAGAATCTTTTATCTTCTTTTCTATTTCAGTTCGCCACTTTTTACCCGAATGTAAGTAGCATTGATCTCGTGATATATCCCACATACGAGTCGGCGGAATAAAGAGCGACATAACCGCATAAATTCCTTTACACGCGAGGCAGAATGGTATTTCTATCTCGTTTATTTCGCGGTCTTTAGTTAGAATTTTCCAAAAATTAATTTCCAACATTCTTTTTAATCCACCGACTCTGGTTTCATCTTCTTCATCTCCTGCCGCTTCTTCTTCCAACTCTTTTGATAAATTCACGTAATCGACTATCGGTAGAGCCTCGCTAATTTTCCATTCGATTATTCTTCTGTTTTCGATTTCAACCACCACGATTAATGAAGCTAATTTTTTGTTAGAACAATTATCGCAAAAACCACGAAGAAATTCTTCCATCATATAACAGGCGTGGTTTGGAAATATTTCCTCTTCCGATGAATAACCGAAAATCAATTCCAAAGTCTTCACCCCAGTTTTCGCTACCAATTGCCTTACACGAGCGCTGCTTATAACGGTATACGCGTGTGAATGATTCAAACGAACTCCAATTTTTTCCAAATTAAACAACGATGAAGTTTTGATAATATCCTCGATTTTGTTAAAATCCACGGTTATCTCGGTTAGTACCTCGAAAGGAGGAATAAGAAGTTTCCGCAAATCACTCGAAAAATCAATTTGGTCGATTATTTTCAGCGCTTTTATATATTCCAAATTGGATTTCTCGGCCAAAACGCTCGGGCATTCCCTCGAACGAGGGAAGGGGCTCCTGTGCATAATCGGGTCGTAGCTCAACACCGTTTCTGGACATCTGCATATTAGTTTTAACGCGATTAAATTCGGGAATAGGATGGAAATATTTTTAATCATTTCGAGAAAGACGTCGTGAGGGAGAAGGTTGACGCCCGTATTAACAATTTCTAACCTCTCGACACGAAATAAAGGTTCATGGGGTTTTTCTTTCATTACATCGGTTAATTTTATAAAGGTTTCGTACTGATCAGAATACAAAATCAAAGATTTCAAGCGTTCGTACTCGGTGCTCATCGTCCTAATAATCTCGGCGGTTATTGCAGCCGCGGAGACGCCACCGGTTAAAGCATCTTGAGTGGCCATGTACTTGGTCAACGTCAGGGTTATCGATTCGGTCGTTGGGTACGGCTTTCGCGTCGCTTTTTTGAGAAAGCCGAGAAAGTTCGTGGAAGATTCTTTTTCGTCGTCGGAATCGAATAGCGATAGGAGAAGGTTGAAATTTAAATCCTTCGTTCCGTGTTTTTCGACCAAATAATCAAAAATCAATTGGTATTCCATAGAAAATTCACTGGAATCAAAAACATTTTCGTTGTGCGCAGTTTGAAAAGACGATGTTTCGGAAATGACGTTCATCGCCAATTCTCGCAGATTCATCACTTTCTTTTCCATTTTGGAATAAATGTAGAAGATTTCGGGTGTGACAGAAATAGATTTGAAGCGGTGATTCGGTATGTTCAGCGACGTTACACCTCCCAATAATAAAATAAGTGATGCATCGACTCCCTTTTATAAGCAAAAGAAAAAAGACTAGTGAGATGAGTAATTTATTCATTACTTAATTTTTTATATTTACCTTATTCTTTATTTTAAGAAAAGAATTAAGACTATTAATTGACAAATTAAATTCAAAATATATAGATTAGAAGCTTGCTCTTTTTATGATTATTAGGCATAACCTAATTTAATAAAATGAACGGACTTTTATTTATTTTTGTTTTTAATTTAGTTTCCCTTAAATTCTATTGTTACTCGAGTGAAACTATAAAAATAATTGCGGAATCTGGTACTTCGCGTAGTCCAGTAATGTTAAGCGGGTCGTAACGAAGTAATGAATCGAGACCGCGGTCGCCTTTTTTGATCCGTCGATCAGTTTTCGAAGCGGCTTCAGATATTGAAAAACAAAAAGCGAATTTAAGGTGCTTAGACGCCCTTTGTCACTTTCCGAGGGTGACTAGCCTCCTGGGAAACACTTTGAAAATTATCGTAAAAAAATCTTAAGGGTTCCCTCTTACGTTAAGATCG
>JABUQX010114319.1:17500-28390 GCA_015478945.1 Trachelipus rathkii | reverse complement strand
AAAGGAATAATACTTAGTTTGCCATTCCGTCCTCTGTTAAAAGAGTCGGATTAAAGTGGGGGCTTATGAATAAATTGCCATCTTTCAAACGTCCTGTAAAAGTTGCTCTTGTTCTGACCCATTGTCGTCTTTGTACAAAGCAGTATTAGTTATCAGAATAAATAAAATAGTAAGCGGAGTAACCGAAATAGAGGTATTTCTTAAATTCTGGACAACACAAACGCAAAGACAATAGCACAAATGCGTTCTTGCTCAATAGTTTTGTAATTAGCTTCGGATTTTGAGAGTGCTCTGGAGATGAAGGCCAATGGCTCTTTCTTTACCCCATCTACATGTCCAAATTCGGTATAAGACAGCACCAAGCCCTAGGTTAGACCGATTCCATGTATCGATATAACAAAATAAATTCCTTGGTATTATCAAGGGAAATCAATAAATTAGTTAGATTTGGAAAAGTAACACTTAAAAAATCCTTATTAAGATAAGAAAAAAGCTTTAGTGTGTTCCGGTCTTCCCAGAAAAATGATATTAGTATATACCCTAATGATAGCTATTTCGCTTATAAAAGAGTTGAAGCAAGTACGGGTAGGGAAGCCATATACAAGAATGATAAAAGTAGTTAACAGGAAACCAAAAGCAAAAATCTAGTTTCTGACTTACGTTCAGTAGGGAGGCTTTGACCGTAGTCTGACTCTTGAAATTTAAATTTAATTTTTAGCGGATTCTCAGGAAAAAGATTAAAAAAAATATTTAAAACCCAATATAAGATAAAAACAACGCTTGTTAGTAATTTAATAATTGTAGTCATGTTAAAATCTTATTAGAAATAAACATAATAATTGATTAATCTAGCAAAAAGATTGGAAAAAACACATTTTCTAACAGTTACGAATAAATGATTCTTTAAATGTTTCCACCAAGTATTAAGAACATCGAGTAATCAAAAGAAAGACTCAATGACAAAACGCAGTCCACCACAGTAAGGAGGTTGAGACAAAACACCATTTCAACATTGTCATTAACAGTACACATGGAACGAATGCATGGACAATCCAAAATTGAGTCTTGTATTGGTGCTTACTGACCTGCGGAAGTGCGGAAAAGGACTAGATAGCGATATGTGTCTCTTCCTCGATTTTTCCACAACAAGAAATTGTCAAGCTGTCGCCCGAAGAGTCGAAGACTGCTGAAAATATTGAGAATTTTACACCCAGCAGATAGGAAGAGGATGTCAGCAATTACAAGGAAGAAGGGGAAGCAAAGGATATACTAGCACCGTATGGGGCGTTAAATTGTGCCTGTAAAACAAGGACCACAATATCTTGGAGTTGGAGGAAGTTTTTTCTCTTGGAAAAATGGGAGGCAGAGCAGCAGGCTCGAAATGGGGGCCAGAGAAAAGAACATTACTAATTTGGACGGATGCTACCCTTTTTGTTGGGATGGAACTGACCCAAATCAGACTATACATGAGGAGTCAAGTTATTTAATGGGAAAGAAGAGCTATCACGTGGTTAATTAACAGGAAATTTTGGAAACATTAATTCTTATAAAGTAATTTCAGACTCACTACTTTCTTTTAATAAAGAAATGAGAAAAGTCAGCAGTCAGGTGAGTCTGCGATTGCCAATCTTGCAGCAACTAAAGATCAATTAAGTTTACTAACTGAATGCCGGATCTTGTAATGTGTATACAGCCAATCTTCATATATTTTTGAAAAGATTCCTGACAGGTTTTTTGAAAGTGGGATTTTCTAAGTTGAGTCGGAGTTAAGCCTTTGGAAGAGATTGCGCCAAATTTACATTGGACTTTTGGAAGGGGTTCAAGTTCAAAGAACTTATAAATAGGATAGCCCTGGTATAGGACGGTGTTTTATGAAGAAGGAATGGGAAGAAAGCGCTCAATAATATTATTAAAATGAATCCAGGAGAACGTGAAGCCGTCGAGAGGTAACCGAACTCAGCTACATACCAGCAAAGAAAGTTGCCCTGATATAAGTGACTCTGTGGACGAATAAAATTGTCAGGAGGGAGAAGTATAGCGGGGGAAGAAAGCTTTAAAACAAAAGAAAGGGTGTATTTTAAAGAATAAAAGGAGCATAGTTTACTGTGTCTTCATAAAGTAGAATAAATTAATAAGTAAAACGTCAGTATCAAAATTAAAAGATTGTTAGTGAAGAGAAAATGTTTTAACGGAGTATAGGGGCATAGAATCTCTGCATATGGTTTACCGCTGATATGTATTAGCATAGTATAGCATGGGAGATTTCAAATTTTGGCTAGGGAATGGTGGATAAGTGGTATGGAGATAAGTAAAGGTTATTGTTGGTAATACATTCAATTTGTGTATTTGTTTAGTTTAGTTAAGTTATATTCTTGGAATTATTCAGGGAAATTGGTACCATAGTAAAGAAAAAAGGTGTACTTAAAAAAATCACACAAAGAATCTATAACAGATGAATGTATAGGATAAACTGAGTATGTTGAGATCCGTGTAAATAAGTAATAAAGTCAAACTATTAATAAGTTAAAATTAATGATTATACATGCAACCCTACATAGACGTAAGGTAGTAATTTCTGTGGTTTTAATGGATAATGCTATGTTAAAAAATGTCTCCTCCAAATTATACGCCACCAGTGAAGAGTTAAACGCCTGCAGAAATGGCTAAACACTGATTACTTACCGCATCTTAAAATAATAAAAAGTTATCTTGTCTTAACTAATAATGTAGTATTTTGTTAATTAATAATGGTCGCTTTTAAAATAACGCGGTCCTATTAGCGATTTGCTTTGTGGGCATTATTTAAAAGGATTTGACTACTATCATTATTAAAAGCGGAAGATAGAGTAATATCTTGAGAACTTTGATAGGTATAGGTAGAGAACTTTGATAGGAAGGACAAGTAATAGTAAGTAGAATGAAATGTAGTAAATAGTAAGTAGTAAGTAAAAGGCAGGAGGAGGAGGAGGGGAGGAAGAGGAGGAGGAGGAGGAAGGAGAAGAGAGTAAGAGAATTGGTAATCTCATGGACAGAGTTTACGTTCGTTACCGGAGTTGGTGGCATGTTATAAATTTAGAATAAAATTTATATAAATCAT
This sequence comes from Trachelipus rathkii, assembly GCA_015478945.1. Classification (NCBI taxonomy): domain Eukaryota; kingdom Metazoa; phylum Arthropoda; class Malacostraca; order Isopoda; family Trachelipodidae; genus Trachelipus; species Trachelipus rathkii. The sequence continues at coordinate 25,293 of JABUQX010114319.1, read as the reverse complement.
CGTTCGTACAATCGCGGAATTGCAGAAGTATTTGCATACAAAGTTCGATAGGAGTGCGACTATTTGAACACTGGTATAATAACGAGATGCTGTTAAGTAAATTAATTGCAAATCATTTGGATTATTCTTTTCATGGCATTGTAGCACAGAACAGCAGGATAGTAAAGGATAACCATAAGGACGAAATTAGAAAAAATTCATGTCGTCATGTCAAACCGAAAGAAAGAAGGATGTTAGTAGAGACAGTATAAGGATCGGAAAAAAGTTAAGTAGATCTGCAGTAAGAATAGAATCATCGGAAGGTATTGTATCCTGCACCGGGTTGCAGGTTTCCATTTAAGTATATTATAGGATCAAAAAGAATTTAGTAGGTCAAAGCAGTAGGCAGTCGGATTGTTAGATTAGCTGTATACACTACTAATGTTAGGCATAGGTTGAGGGTTAGGCATAATACTTTGGAAATGGTTAGGCAAGTATATGAAAACTCAAACGGTATAGCATAGCTAGTTCCAAAATGGGTAGGTTATTAGGATTTACAAAATGGTTAGGTATAAGTACTTTGAAAATTGTTAGGCGTAGATTAAATAGCATTTTGGAAGCTGTTAGGCATAGGTAAAGCATTTTGGAAAGCGTTTAGGGCCATAGTATACAGTGGTAATAGCTATAAGTTAAGCATAGTAGTTAGATGAGTAGGATATGGTAGCGACATAAGCGTATAGGCATTGTGGTAGAAGTTAGGATTAAATAGTGGTAAACATTATGATAAGGACTAGTGGGTTAATGGAGATAGGAGTAGAGTGATTAGGCCAAAGTGGTAGGAGAAATTGCTATAGTAGTAAACAAATAGCAGTTAAGGCAAAGTTAAGTAGGAGTAGGATAGAGTCGTTAGTCGATAAATAGAAGTACGCGAAGTATAGCCTATAGTATGAAATAACACATAACCGTTAGGCATAGTGGATACGAGTAAAGTAGAGATAGATTAGTGCATTATAGTCCGGTAGGAGTAGGATAGAGTTTTAGGTTATAGGGTTAGAAGAGTAGGTAGAAGATGTTTGGTATAGGGTAGGTATGAGAATGGTAAGAGGTATAGGGTTAGGAAAGATGAGAGGAAGGAGAAAAAGAAGATGATTAGGTAATAGGTTGAGGAAATTGGGTAGGAGTAGGTAGAGATGTTAGAAGTATAGGATTAGGAGTAAGGTAGAGGCTAGAGCATAGGTTGCAGGAAAAGAAGTATGTAAGCATAGTAGGAATACTATCTACTGAATGGGGGGGCTGCTCCATTCCCGGAAAAAAACAAATTATTTAAAAAAAATACATGTATGTTTATTGTATCAGAACAAGTGTTAAGGTATTAGTGTAACCCTCTGATTCCTGTAAAATCTAATAATTAAACATTCATGTAAAGGTACACCTGTGTTTTTATCAGAAACAAGAGATTAGGAAAATTAGTGTTACAACACATCTGTTTTTCCCTAAAAGTTATTCAACAAATTATTGATAACCCAACCATAATTTTTCTTTTAAACAATTTTGGTGGTAGACACTCGGTACATTAGCCCAAATTATCGAAAATATTCAACTAATTATTATTTAAATAAAAAAACATTATATTATAAATTTACATATATTTTCAAAAAATTAAACATGATTTCATCTAAATTATAATCACCAAATTTTGTAAAATAATATTTAAAAACATTTCACTTTTATACACCATTAAATTTGCACTACACTTGGTTAGATCACTATTGGGTTTTTGCCCATTTACCTGTGTATCTATGATAAATGTGTTTTGCAAGCTAAGTAAATTAGTACCAATGTTAACATTGGTACATACCTCGGATATTCGTATTATACCGGAACAAAATTATTTATAAATTAGTGTGAACCTAAAACAGTCTGTGATGTTGTGTGAGTGGGGATTCTCATCAATCACATTGGGGATGTAACTCATTTTAAAAATGGGGAGAGAACAAAGGGAAAAAGAATGTATTGGACCTCTAAATCCACCTATTTGATAGTTTCCCTGGTTCAGTAGGAAATGTGGATCCTCAGAATACAATTTCTCTAAAAGCATCAATCTTCGTGATTTCCATGTAATATTGTCTTGAGTCGTCATAGTAATAAGAGCTAATTGTCTTGAACTGGGCCATTCTCGCTATAGGAGATCGTTGTTGATTTGGGGGACCAGGTCTTCTGTAAAATATTGGATAGTTCGTAGTGGCAAAAATTTGTGTGAGCTCTCGGGACGATATTTCCCGTGTTAATTGAGACCGGTGAATGCCTAAGAGCCAGTACCAGATGTTATTTAAAATGGCTTGTTTCATGATATGGAATTATTAGGGCATTTCTTAATGGGTTATTTTGTTCATGGGGGTTCCAATCATGGAATTTTGCATTGGGGGGTGGATCCCCAGGCAGGTGTGATTATGTTACCAAGAGGCGAAGCAAAAAAGGGGGTTAAAAAGTGGACAACTCTATAGATCAGGTGCATTCCTCTTCCACTGTGGAATATAACAAACACTATTTCCTGCTGCATGAGGAAATAAGTTGGAGGTAATGATTGAATTTATTCTCTGGTTTGGTAGTGGGGGAATATAAATTTTTTATTATTATGCAGTGGGTCTTTGTGAGCCTGGTTATTGGAAAAGTTGTTTGGTTATATAAGTTGGGGTTTGTGCACTTAATTTAAATGAACATTTAGCACACTAGAGGGAGTTTTCGTTAGGGGTCGTTAAGTCATACCTATAAGAGTTTTTTGAAAAAAATATGCTGACTTGAGAAGAGACAGGTAAGTCGTATAGTCATAATGTTTTTTGAAAATCTGCTCTCAATTTCTCAGTAAAGTTTATTCTAGGTATAACAAATAAAAAATAATAATTATGGCGTAAATGGTTAAAGCATTTCTTATTTGTAGTGAGGCTGTAAGTTGTTTGCTAAATTGGGAGCAATAGTATTGAAAAAAGTCCTACGTTAAAGACTGTTTAAAATTTATAATAAATGGCTACGAGGAGAGAGGAGTTGCAGATTTCGTCTCCATAAACGGAACTTATTTAAATAACTTGAAATGGACTATCAAGTAAGTTGAGGGGTTCAGATCGGGGACAAAAATGTAAATCTTGGAGCGACTTGAAGAAATATCTTCCAAGGTAGATATTTTTCAATATTCATTTATGTTTTGCGTATTGAGAAGAATTTTATACCTAAACCTTCAGCAAAATATATTATCGTTGGTGATCATAGTGTCATGGACCGAGCATAACTGATAGCTGCGTTCGACGTTGGCAGAATTTAAGAGAGTAAATGTTTTCATTCAAATTACTCTTCCTTTAGTTAGGGTTGGACCTATCCAGACCCCATTGATTCGCCCCGTCAATAATAGTTCGGGCTTAGTGACCTGAGCAATGGTGGTGATGGTTTGTATGGCCTGTGGAGTCATGCGCAGAGCTTAGAGGTGCCCACAGTATCACCAGTTCCATTGTGTCATTTGCGAAAGTGTATGTGTAGGTTGAAGAATAAGAAAATTTCACGTTACGGATAATGCGACCTTCACTATCGCTTTCTGGCTGATCTTACTCTTGTGCGTAGGTGGTATATCTCAGAAAAGGTAAATTTTCCTTCAGTTTTATAACCTCTTTGTAGTATTATAAATTAAAGGCCAAATGAACATTTGCAACAGTATATTAACGCGGATAGGGATTATACCACCATCTACGCTTGGGGGGTATTTGACGGGAAAAATAACAATTAGAAAAGAAAATTGAACGGCAGAGAATAATATAATATAAACTAAAATACACATATGTTTCTGAGATATAAAAAAAGCAAAGTTAAAATTTTAAAATTTCACCAAAATGAAAGAATTAGTTTAACAATAAAAATCACATATTCGTCATGGATATAAAAATTGAATACTACAGATTTAAAGTTCCCAAAATAAAGATGAATGTGGTATTTAAAAGAAAATGATGGGTTTAAAAAAAGAAAAACTATTACGATAAAGTCACACAATTCGAAAATCGCAGTAGACGAAAGCAAATTTAAAAAAATATGCAATAAAAATTAGGGTCAGATCTACCATACAACTAAACTAGACAATTAAAATATAAAAAAATAGAGCAAACAGAATAATTCTACGGGAAGACTAGAAAAATGTACGTAAAAAAGCAAGAAAGGTATGACTTCAAGAAACAAGAAGAAATGCAGGAAAAAGTAATAAGCTCAATACAATAACCGGACAGCATGGACACCAAAAATACAACACTAACCCGATAAATAATAAACGCACAAGAAATTTCCCCTCCCCGACCCCTTCAAAAGTTATAAACAATAAAATAAATTAAAATCTACCATGCTGCTTAAAATGAAAACTAAGATGAAATAGGCCACAAAATCTAAAGATCACCGCATCACATTGTTACCACAAGCGCGGCATACACCACAACAGATCTGCCGATACCTCATGATAATAACTAATATACAACTTCGCAGTAATCAGGTCCGCCGATCGCGTAAAACAATACGTATTAAAAATTTATCCGAGATTTAAAACTTATATGACCTCTTGTCAAATAGCAAAAGAACTTTAACATTAATTAGTTAGCAAAAAAGATGAGAAAAGATAACTCAAAAAGAAAGATGATTCAAATAACAAAATTTAGCAAAAAAACTATAATGTATAGATTAAAATTCTATGAAAAAAAAAAATATATTGCAAACAGAAAGTAATTCTATCTCGAAATGTAAATAAAACAATTGCAACGCGAGAGGTAAAAATTTTTATAAGCTTTTATATACTAAGATGCATTCAAAAAAAATTAAAAAAATCAGAAATTTAAAATAAATATCTATTGAAAAAAAAAAATATGTTGGATAAGTAGAAAGTCATTATAAATGTGGAAAGCTTAAAAAAATTGTAATGGGAGAGAGAAATTGATTTTGCCTAAACAGAGTAAGGATCCTTCAAAAAAAAAAAAGAAATCTACATATAATGATACACATGAATCGAACAAATCTATTTGAAAACAGCACAATAAGGACAAACACTTAAATAAAAAGAGGAAAAAAAACAAAATAAAAACCACTTAACAATTATATTGCACACAAACACACCTATATGACACTATAATATCACTCACCCAACAAAACAAATAATAAATGATATAAAAAATCTATATAAGTAATAAATAAAATAAACCCATAAAAAAGGTTATATATATATATATACCGTAAAAATATATATATATAGCCCGATATATATACACTCATATAATTATACCTACCCTCCACAAAAAATAACATACCATAATGATATAGAAATAATATAATAATAGAAATATAAATATAATGAATATTATTATTATTATTATTATTCCATTATTATTATCTATCATATTAAATTATCTATTAATTATCATATTACAATTATATAATTATAAATATAATAATATAATAATTAATTAAAATTATTATTATTATCTGTAATATTATCTAATATCTCATGTAAGAATATTAACAAGTCATTCAATCAATTATCGATAATAAATTATATGTTATTATCTTATTTACAAAGACCTTATTTCTAACAATAAATTAGGTCTAAACTGCCTGAGGGTATCTTACAGCGCGTGAACATGCTATTATTATACTTCAAGCAAAATTAAAGACAAAAAATAAATAAGAATGGCCAACCAGTTAAAAATCGGAAGAAAATTAAAACGGTGAATGAAACAGTAATTTCCTTCTAATTTCTAAAATTTTAAAGAATCAATGTTTAGAAGATCATGTTTTTTTCTGCTCGTTGTTATAACTCAGGCGAAATAAAAAACTGAACACTAGATGTTGTTCACTTCAGGACGTCAACTCCAAATTTTAAAATTTTCGGATGGGAAGGAAGAAATAAGGAAGAGAAAAGAAAAAAAAAAAAGTACATGAAAAATAAATGAAAAAAAAAATAACAGAAGAAAAAACAACAAAATAACGTACCTTAATATACATTTAAAAGCATGTGATAACAGGCAAAAAAACACACAATAGCTTTAATACTGCTAGCCTTGCTCTCCGTTATTAGTAAAATCTGCAAAGCTAGGTATCTGCCGAACGAACGTTAAAGAACGTATTTTGAATGGCCAGGTTGCCAGAAAGGTCTGCGGGCTGTTGCCAGAATAGCTGCAGGTGTCAGAGAAGTCATTGTAAAGTGACGATCTGACAACATCATCCCCCTTCTAGCGGGTATGGTCACAGAGGACGTTATTCCAGGAAACGTCGAGGCCAACGTACTCGGCGTTCAGACCGCGATCTAGTCACAATTCTCGAGGGAACAAGAGCAGACCGCAGAGAGACGATCGGGACAGCAGACTGTGATGGTTGGTCTGACTGTACTGGCGGAGACGACGGAGCAGCAGAAGATGGAGATAGTATTGGCGTAGGAGTGCTATGACTCACTTGCGTATGTTCTGCTGTCGGAGCAGAGGTGACGGAGCGGTCGCTCTGCATAAATGGTACGGGTGGTGTAGCAATAGGCGGAGAAGGTGGAAGAGAAAAGGAAGGAGGTGAGAGAGAGAGGAAGGTGGTAAAGATGATGGTGGAGAAGTAGTAATCGGTGAAGAAAACGGAACCGAAATAGCCCGTGGAAAACAATCGGAAAACCTGTGTATTCGGGTGGATTTTTTCGCCACAAAAATGCCGCCGCATTAGAATAAAATACCGTCAATAGAAACGACCTCAGTGCGTGAAAGACGTTGAATCGTGAGGTACTTCTCCTTCCAACGTACTACCGGAAAAGGACCGTCGTATTTAGGTTGGAGCGAGGTGTGGTGGGAATCATGCCTCACAAAGACATTAGTATGATGAATGATCCTTCGAAATAAAGGAGTGCACCTTATGATGGCTGGTGGGTACGGGTCTCCACGACTGAGCATTGCGTCTCAAACGGGAAGATAAGAAAGTGGGTGGGAGAAGGAGAAGATTGTGAGAAAGAACTCGCCAGGCAAAAACGAAGAGGCGATTCCGTAAACAAGTTCAGCAGCAGAACACTAAAGATCTTCCTTTATAGCCGTGCGGATGCCAAGCATCAGTAGCAGTCACCTGCATAGTTTGTAGGCTTCCGCCAAACCATAGCCACAGCAAAAGCCATACATAGTTTTTTTTTTATTTTTTCAGCCATTCTCGATAATATAACTGAAGAAGAGTCCCAACTGGAAAACCCATGACCTTATCCTGGTTCCCAACCTTCATACCAAAATAATGCTGATAGGCACTCTTCACAAGAGGCGTCAGATTGCGTTTCTGTGACAAAAATGTTATTTCATCACATGTAACAAAAATTATTCACTAAATTTACACATTTTCGTTGCATTTTGATATAACAAATTTTACACTTCAAAAGCACTCCAAAACCAGAAATTCTGCAAAAATAAAACATAAACAATATGAAACTCACAGTCACATTAACAGTTATTATTTTTATAACCTACAAACGTTCTGTTATGTCAGTTGAGAGGTACGACAACTTCCAAAAACAAAATTTCCCCCATACTACAAATGTAAACTCTAAAAAATTACATGTCCATGGTAATCCAAAGCAAAGCAGCTAATCAATCCATTTTTATAGTGATAGTTAAATCAGCAGCGTGAGAATACAGATGAATACGCTAATTTTGAGCCCGAAACAATTTCATTGTTTGGAAATGTTTTTAATTATTAAAATATTAAATTCGAGCTACTGATTTCTTTAACTAAATTTTTATCTTGATATATATATATATAGGTATATATATATATATCATATATAT
>JABUQX010114319.1:5000-10000 GCA_015478945.1 Trachelipus rathkii | reverse complement strand
ACAAAAAATAACATAACCTTCGTCTAAATATCATAATCCTAAACGAATAATTGCAAACATAAACATAGTTTTTAACAAACATACATAAAATAACAAATTTCTCCTGACATAAACATAAAAATAAGTTCTTAGAATAAAATATCACAGTAAAGCCTAATAGTTTACAGATTTTTAAAGCAGTAAATCAGTAAATCAGTAAATCAAACCACCCTTCCTGCAGGCCCTACCCACCCCATCCGCTATAATTCGATTTTTTGAATTTTAGGAATTTTTTGAAATTTTCAAAAAAAAAGGTTTTTTTTTTTTTCAATATTTCACTTTTTCATTTTATCCTAACATAACAGAAAAATAAGGTCTTTATATACTGACCTACCGGGAAATTAATTATTTTTTGGGCTTTACGGGGGGGGGCGCCAACACCGCAACAATTTTTCAGCGACGGAACCCCACTACACGGAGAAATCACCCAGAGAGATGCATGAAGACCCATCTCGGTGTTACCCCGAAGGGGGGTGTAAGCTGTGCCCTTATGTAACCGCTTACACCCCCCTTCGGGGTACAACCGAGCATGGGTCTTCATGGCATCTCTCTGGGGTGATCTCCGTGTAGTGGGGCTCGTCGCTGAAAATTGTTCGGTGTTGCGTAAGCATATATTCGTTTGTAAGGTCAGTATATTAAAGAACTTCTTTTAGGTTATGTGTTTAGCCAAAATGATACTCGATAATATGACTGGAATCATTAGTTCAATGGATCATAGGCGGATGGGTGGGTAGGGGCCTGCCGAAGGGCTGTTGATTACTGATTTACTATTTACTGCTTTTAAAAATCTGTAAACTATTACGCTTTACTGTGATATTTTATTCAAAGAACTTATTTTTATGTTATGTCAGGAAGAAATTTTGTTATTTATGTTATGTTTGGGTTTAAAACTTTGTTATTGTTTGCAATTATTCGTTAGGATTATGATATTTAGGTAAGTTATGATGATATTTTTTAAGTTTACGAAGTTGATGTAAAAAATTTGGTGCGTTAGCATTTATAATTCGTTGTCTGTAATGATTGATTAGACTAGGTTATGCAAATTTTTATTAAATATATTGCGATGTTAATGCTTAAAATTAACATTTGATATGCTAGAGATATGCTTGGAAAAAGTGTGAATAGTGCGCCATAACGGTGGAAACCACTTTTTGAATTCCATGGCCGTTTTTGATGCTGGCGCTTTTTTAATGTTGCGTAGTTTATTTCGCCCGTATGTGTGTTAGGTTGTCGTTTACATTATATTCTTAGTTGCAGTTATGATTATGTTAGCTTTATTAATGTTAAAAACGGTTGTTACGTTACCATAGTATTCGATGCGTTAGTATATAAGACTTATTTTTTTGTGTTATGTTTATTCGAATTGATACTCGAAATATGACATTAATCAATAGCGTAAATGAGTTGGAGGGGGTGGGGAAGGGGGATTGGTTTGATTTACTGATTTTTACTGCCTTTAAAATCAGTAAACTATTACAATTTACTATGATGTTTATTCAAAAGAACTTATTTTTATGTATATATGTTTGGATAAAACTATTCGTTATGTTTGCAGTGTATTCGTTGGTCTAGTTATGATAATTAGACAAGGGTTATGATAAATTGTTGTTTAATATTACTGTAGTCGATGTAAAATTAACGTGTATATGTTAGAGATATGCTTTGGAAAAAGTATGAAAAGGTTCCGTTTTGTATGTAAAGTTAGTTACTTTATAGGTGTTAAGTGTGGAACTTTTTAATGTTAACAGTTTATTAGTGCGTAAGGTGTGTTAGGTGTGTCGTTGTATATTAATTTACTTAGTTCATATGATGCTATGTTAGCTTTATTAATGTGAAAACATTGTGTTATGTTAGCATTATATTCGTTGGCAGTATGATAAAGAACTCGTTTTTGTGCTATGTTTATCCGAAAATGATACTCGAAATGCTACGTAATTCGATAGTGTTAATGTAAAAATTAACATTAATATGTTAGAGATATGCCTTGAAAAGTGTGAATAGGTTACGGTTGTGGACGCGCTGTTGGTAGGGTACTTACTGTGATCAGTAAGTTAGTACGATGATTGCCAGGCTAATGTATTAAGTAAAGTGTCTATAATTAGTTGTGGAATGTGTGTGGTGTGTGTGTTGTGTGTGTGTGTGTGTGTGTGTGTGTGTGTGTGTGCTGTGGTGTGTGTTGTGTGGTATGTTAGATTGAATATGTTTATATACAACTATATAGTGATATCAATGGGATGATGATAATAAGAATAATAATAATAATAATAATAATTTAATAATAATAATAATAATAATAATAATAATAATAATAAAAATAATAATAATTAATATAATAATAATAATAAAAAATCTACTGTTTAAGAGAAACAGATGTTAAGTAAGGACATAAGGGGAACAAAGTAATAAATCTCGTTACCCTTCACATGTGTCAAAAGATATTAAGATTAATGAGTCATTCCTCGAATTTCATTGGCTGTCCGTGATGGTATAGCAAATGCAGTTCTCTGATTGGCTATCCCATGAGCGTAACAAGATTACGTAATGTATAGGTGTCTGGTACGAGAAACAATTTACCAATCAATGTCTAGTTTGTGGACCTGCAGGGAAAGTGATCGCACGCGATATAGGTGTGTGAATCTATGTGGAATAATAAATAATATATAATTAATAATAATAATTAATAATAATAATAAATAATTATGCTAATATATTACTATTTAGTAAGAGAAAGTTTAACCAGGATAAAAGTTGAATAATAATATTTTGTGCGGTTGTGTATAGAAAGATTGCAGATTGCCTATGATGACGTCTGCGGGGGTAAGTTGAAACTGCTAATTTTACGTTACCTTGTTAATGAATGCTGTATGTTAGTTAGGCTAGGATGAGGATATATTTTTTTAGTTTAATATGTACAATTGTTATTGTAAAAATTAACACTTAGATATTTTAGAGAATGGTTGAAAAAAGTGTTGTATATTTTCATTTTACTAAATTTTGATATATTTAACAACAGCTGCAGCAACAACAACAACAACAACAAAAAAGAGTCAACAACAACAAAACAACAACAACAACACAACAACAAACAACATTTCAACAACAACAACAACATTTCAACATCAACAACTGCAACAAAATGCAACAACAAACGCGACATTTCAACAACAACAACTACAGCAAAGATTTATTTTTATGGTTATTGTCTATACAAAAAGATACTTATAATCTGGCTTGACTCAATAGATCAAGAGATCAATAGATCAATAGATCATAGGAAGGGCTAGGAGGATAGAGTGTGGTGGTGTGATTAAACGGTGATTTTACTGATTTACTGCTTTAGCGTATGTAAAAAATGCAAATTTTTTTAAGTTATAACATAAAAAGAATAAATGTTTTAGTAAAAAACAAAATGTTTTAAAGAAAACAAAACAAAATAAATAAAATGTTTTTGTGTTATGTTAAACAAAATATGACTTGAATCAAGAAGATCAATAGATCAATAAGATCACGCGATCAATTAGATCAATAGATCAATAGATCAATAGATCAATAGATCATGGAAGGGTAGGAGCGCAGTTCGATTGTTTGCATTAACTTGATTTACTGATTTACGGCTTTAGGTATTCTAAAAATGCAAATTTTTTTAATTATAAACAAGAAGAAGAATAAAGTGTGTTTAGGTAAAACAAAAATGTTTAAAGAAAGAAAACAAAAATAAATAAAAGTTTTTGTTGTTATGTTATTACAAAATATGACTTGAATCAATAGATCAATAGTTATCAAAGATCATGAATGAGTGGATGGGGTGGCGTGGTTGATTAAACTGAATTAACTATCTGGGTATGACTCAAAGAACATAGCGATCGGTTTACTTAGTAAAAATTTGAGGTTCGACCCCTCTTGCTTATCTATAGATCAATAGATCAATAATCAATAGATCATGATTGTGGACAAGAGGGTTAGGTTGGGTGGCTGATTTACTATTTACTGATTTAGGGGGGTCTGTAAAACATGACAATTTTAGTAAAAAATTTGACCTTAATCAATAGATCAATGGATCAATAGATCAATAGATCATGATTGGACAAGAGGGTAGGTTGGGTGGCTTGATTTACTGATTTACTGATTCAGGGTATGTAAAACGTTACAATTTTAGTAAAAAATTTGACCTTAATCAATAGATCAATGGATCAACAGATCAATAGATCATTAGATCAATAGATCAATAGCTCATGATTGGACAAGAGGGTAGTTGGATGGTGGTTTGATTTACTGTTACTGATTTATAAGGTATGTAAAAACGTTACAATTTTAGTAAAAATTCAATAGATCAATAAGATCAATAGATCAATAGATCAAAGATTCATAATTGGACAGAAGTGTAGGTTGGAGTGGCTTGATTTACTGATTTACTGCTTTAGGGTATGTAAAAAACGTAAATTTGTTAGTTATAAACATAAAAAGAATAAGAAATTTTATTTATTATTTATTTTTTATTTATTTTTTTACTTCTTGATGGCTCTGAAACCATTATTTTTGAAATCTACAGACCCAATAACATATATAAAGACACCAATATTGTATCATTACACAAATATTTAATAACTCGCACCGTACCGGAAGCCAGCACCGGTGCAGCTGTTCAAACTCCTTACATCCTGCTCAGTCAGACCTCCGTCTCCATTCTTTCCTTCCTTATTCATCTTTCATCCTTCTTCCTTCCGTCCTCGGCCTCTGTTTTGCACTCTGTGCTTTTTTTTCAGTCAGGACCCCCCCCTAATGGGGGGTCCTGGACACCCTATACGGACTTATAATCATCATTTTCGAGATCTACAGGTTCAATAACATATATAAACACACCAATATTGTTGTTATACGACTGTTTATTAACTTGGCTCCGCACCGGCTCCAGCACCGGTGCCGGAGCCAACTCCTCAGATTCCCATACCAAGTCTTTCTAG
>JABUQX010114318.1:15000-35611 GCA_015478945.1 Trachelipus rathkii | reverse complement strand
ACTAAATCTTTCTCTATTCATAATCCATGGTTCGATCGTGCTTGTTCTCTGGCCATTCAGGCTAGAGAGACAGTGCATATGGGGGGTTGTTCTCCTACTATCACTATCGCTAATTTTCATTCGATGAGCAAAGCGGGTTTTCATCAAACAAAAGTGCGCCAACCTCCTTGGTTCTTACTGGACAAATCTTTCTGGTATCTCACAAAAACATTCTAGCAACTTCTGTAAATCTGCTCCTTTCTTCCTCTTATTCGACTGATGATTCTGTTGCTAATTCTCCAACTGAAAGGCCAATCTCTTCAGTCTCCTATTTTCCTCTAACTCATCAATGGACGATTCTGGCATTCTTCTTCCTACTCCTTCTCCTCTCAGGTGTCTTATGCCTTTGCCTATGATTACATTTGATTAAGTGCATGGGCCCCTGAAATCTATAAACGTTGTTAGGAAGGCGGGTGGCCCCGGATGGCATTCTCCCAGAGTTTTGAGGAAGTGTGCTTCTTGCTATCCCCGCCCCTCATTCAACTACACTCTGTCTCAATTAGCACTTTCCCTCGGTGTTGGAAGCTCGGATGTTCAACCTATTCTGAAAAAAGGAAACCGCTCTGATAATTCTAACCATCACCCTATAGCTCTTGCTTGTATTCTATCTAAGATCTTTGAAATCCTTCTCAACTCTCACTTCTTAGATCATCTGGAAACTTTCCGATCGCCGGCGCTCGAGGTCTACTGGCGGATATACTTTCCTATATCTAATCGATTTTATGGTTTCCCTGCTCTTTGGGAACTACTGGGACTTAGTGTGTGGCGGTGCTTGGACATATACAAAAGCATTAATCTGGAGTATGGCACTCCTCCCTGCTCTCCAAGCTCCTTTGGGTTTCCTCCTCTTTGCTTACTTATGTCTAGCTTTTCTTTCAAATCGCTTGATGTACGGCTGTTGCTTGATGAGGCAACGTCTTTTTCTGTCAATAGTGGTATTCCTCAGAGTTCTGTCTTATCTCCTACTTTATTCTTATTTTTCATTAATGATCTTCTCACCTGCACCTCTAACTCCTATCCACTCATATGCTGATGACTCGATCATTCATTCTTCAACTCATATCAATTCTCTTCTTCTTTTACAATTGCCTCTTGTCTTAATCTTTCTTGATTCTATTGGTGCTTTATCTCTATTCTATAGGCACCAAAGCGGCCGCACATGCTCGAGGGAACTATCGACTCGCGTACCACCACCACCTTCACGACGCCCTTGTAGCACAGGGTGCTGTTACCTGCGCACTAGTTTCTTTGTGTTGACATTGGTTACTCTATGCTGGGCCTGCTGTGGTGCCTCTTTCTCAGCCAATTCCTGTTCTGTGGAATTTCTCTTCCATCTTCAGTATTTGCTGATGAATTTAATTTCCTCACTTTTAAAGCCTGCGTTGCTCATATGCGTAACTTGCGCTAGAGGGTGAAATTTTTAGTGTTCAACACACACTTCGAATAGCCTGCAACTCTATGAGTGGTGGTGACGATTGTAAAAAAAATGTGGATGAACTGAATCTCCTACCACCCCATCCTTTAAAACATCAACCAGATTATCCCAGAAAATCGCACTCTCTTCATCAACATTACCCTCAGATGGACCATATGTTGCAAACCCACACAAATTTTTGACCTTTCGTACTTAACCTTTCATGCAACAACAAATCTATCATAGCGCCTACCACAGTCACTTCATCAGAATTGCAAATCCTTCTCTATCCCCTCTCATTCCTTCCACACCAACAATAGCACATTTTCAATAACTTCATGCCACTCATTTTCACTTCCTCTATCTTTGAGCCTTTCTGGTCATTGTTTTTAGCAAATCAAATTTGCCCTTTTCTAAATAACATCCATCACCTCTCCTCTTCTCCTCACCATTTATTCCTCTTGACATTCCACATGCACCCATATGATTCATACATTTTTGCCTAAAAGATGTTAGTGCTGCCTGCCAGCGACGACCTTCTTAGGAAAGTATGGGCGCAAGGCCTTGCAAAAAGATAAATGTAGGAAAAGTAGCCAACCTATCTGTTACAATTGTCCCTGCCGCTTTCTACAATGTGCAGGACATTCGATGTGGGCAATTTTTCTCCTTACACATAGGGACATAAGGGAGGATGCTCCTAAAAGATGTTGCCTAGAAGCAGGGGTGTGCATATGATATGTGGATAAAAGGTGGTGCCTCTAAGATGTTGTCTGGAGATTAAGTGTGGATATGAATGCAGAACAAAAAGGCGAACCATTAGGCACTGGAATGTCATACACATACCATGTAAGCTAAATGGTATCAGCGTGATATATATATGCAGTGCGGGTGATGAGTGAGCGCATGTATATGGTGTATATATATATATATAATAAAGATATATATATATATATATATATATATATATTATATATATATATTATTAGATATATATGTATATATTATTATATTATTATATATATTATTATTTTATTTATTATTAATATTATTATTATTATTATTATTATTATCCTAAAAATTTCAATGAGATTAATTAAATTAATCAGCAAAAAATTGACCTTATGATGATTATGAGTATTTATGTCGATTTTTACTTTGGGATGACATTTGATGATTAATCATCCTTATCACTAATACATATATATATATGAGTTAGTAGTGGTATATATATATATATATGATATATATAGATATATATATATATATATATATATATATATATATATATATATATATATATATATATATATATATATATATATATATTCACCGTAAAAAACAGGGTAAAATGATGTTTTTTTCCTCCTACTTTTCAAAATAAAAATTCATTAAATGTACATCATTTATCTTTTTTATATTTAGGTATTTAATATATTTATAAAATATAGTCATTGAAGAAAGTAATTACATAAAAAGAATAATAAAAACTATTTAATGATATTTTTTTGCCCTTAAAAAAATGTGGTCGCCAAAAGGAAAATTATCAAAGCCCTCAAAATAAGCAACCATGACCAAAATAATACAAATAACTCACTGCAGAATTAGGAAAACCCCGATAAAGTCACCTACCAATCATCATAAAATACCAAAATATCAACAAACCAAACTACCCACTCAGAAAACATACACAAACTATAAAAAAGCAGACTGGACACATTTCACCAACAGTATAGAAAACAACATACATCCTATAAATACCACTAACACATCAACACTCAACAAAATCATATAAAATTTCACTTCTCTAATTCAAATTGCAGCTAGCAAAGCCATCCCCAGAGGATACATAAAAAAAATATAACCTAACCCTAACATCTGAAATAGAACAGCAAATCAAACAATGCAACTCGCTCAGAAAAATAACACCCACATCACTCCAAACGACAACACAGATTAACGCCCAAATCATAAACTTAACAAACACACATTCTTCAAAAAATCTAAACCTTCCCCATCAAGAACATCCAACACACAAATAACACCACAGAATGTGAAAAGCAATAAATATACTGAAAACTTGACCAAATCCAACAAACACACTCACAACCATCAAACCCTAAATACACAACCCCCCAATCCACAAACAACACGCCAAACATATTCTCGCGAACTCACCTCGCAAAGAGCTGCAAAACCACACCTCTCAACGGAAAATCTATCTAAAGCCCTCAAGAAAGTAAAAACCTCAACCACGACCCAACAATAACACTCAACTCAATTAGCACAAATATATAACAGCTCCATCAGTCTAAACTTCATTCCTCCTATCAGGAATAAGCTTTATCACTTCATAAATTCAAACTAAAAAAACCAGAAAGATCCCTTGTGACCTTTTATTGCCCATTTATTAATAGGCACTATGCAAACTATTATAAAAGCCATACAAACAAAATAACTCCACACATCATCAAATACAAATTCCAACACAGTTTCAAACAAAACCACTCGACTACAGCTGTACTCACAAACATTATACAAACCACAATCAATGGCCTAAACTCAAAACCAACTTATAAAACAATAATCATAGCAACAAAGCATTCAATACAGTACCCAAACATAACTTGATCCACAAATTAATAAAATCTAGCATCTCCACTAATCTAAAGAAATGGATTCCAACTTATCAGGATGAACAGCACAATACAAAACAAACAATACAAAAATTCAGAACAGGAAATATCAACAGAGTACCTCGCGCAATACTATCCCCCCAATAGACTGATCTTCTAACCTATTTACTGCTGGATCTACTGGCTGTAAACCACTATAAACATCACACAATCATAACAACCTAAGTAGTAGGACATAGCCACTGCACACCAGAACCTAAACAGATAGCCACAAACCCTGGATTACATGCACCAACTTCAAACTTACAGAAAAACAGAATGTCTGCCTCATCAAACAAATCTTCATTACATTAATCACCACTGACCACCAACTAGGCACCAAACACCCCAAGCTCAAATATTTGGGAGTGAGACGGTACCTCATTAACAAATCCCAAAAATCCTGAATAACCCTTGACATGCATCTCACCTTCACAAAACACACACACAACATAACTTATCAGCAAATAAGAAACTGAATATAATAAGAACCATTGCTGGCACAGAACAAACAATAAACCAACATCCACCACCATATACAAACAATACATTTGCCCAACTCTAAACTATGCTTCTCCAACTTGGACTGACTAAAAATGACATAATGAAACTGCAAATGACACAAAACAAAGCTCTAAGAATCATAGCAGGATGCACATCAACAATACCACAACAACACCTACAAAAAGAAAGCAAAATTCTACCCATAGACACAAACCTGGACATGATAAGCACACAATTCTTTTCCAAAACCCGAACACCCCAACACTCATGCTATATTGCACTCTCTAACCCTACCCAGCACAGACTCAAATAACCTCCTTCTTCACCAGCTCTCTAGTAGATACAAATTCTGAGCAACATTCCACCTCCACCAAACTTAAATAAATTGCATTTAAATAACTAGTTTTCAACATGGACATCAGGCGATTCTAAAGCACAATGGGTTTTAATCAAACTATTAAAATCCATTTTAATTTAGATGTTTTAAATATTGCTGAAATATTCTGTATTTTCTTTATTTTGAAAAATTTGATGATAATCATCCATACAGTCATTTGTATTCATCTCTCAATAAAGGGATTGTTTTTAACTATTAGTATTATTCCAATCCAGACTCGCGCTCCAAAATCATCTCAATTTAGTTCCTATTGACTGGAAAGAGTTTTTTTTTTTTTTTTTTGTTGATTATCTTTAAATGAAATTGCCTCTTTTCATGGATATTTAGTACAATTTGGCTTGATATTTTGTTGTATTATATCCCTTTAGGCTCACTTAATCTTTTAATTTATTTTCAGATCTTTCCCAGCAATGAAACAAACTTTGCTCTAGCAGATAACATTAAAAATGAAGAATTAGACGAAAAGACATCAATAAAGTCAGAAATGAGAGAATCAAATGTTAAAATTTGGGTTAATGAAGGGCTTGTTGACATGGAAATCATAAAATCTGACAATCCAACGATTGCAGAGAAGTCAAGTACTGAATATGTAAATGTTTGTTGATTCTTTTGTTATTTTTTTTTTACTCAAGTTAGAAACATATTAAAGAACAGAAAATAATTATTATTATTATTATTATTATTATTATTATTATTATTATTATTATTATTATTATTATTATTATTATTATTATTATGTTAATATTGATTTGAAACACTTTGAGGTTTTGTGAACAAATGGAATCAGTTTATTAATATCCAATTTGTAATATTAAGATTGATCAAATAATTAAAAAGCTCTGAAGAGCAAATACATTAAGTAAATTTATATAATATGATATAATATTTTTACGTGTGTGTGTGTGCACCAATTGGCAAATGTTGTCAGTGCTGATTATTATCACCCAATACCTGTTGATCAATAACTCACTTGTTCTCATGCTATTCATCAGAAGGACGTTGCCTTTAGCAATTGCTGTGTGTGTGTGTGTATTATCTTCATACTACAATAGCTTTTCCTATTTATGATATATAATGTAGGTGGTAGGCATCTGAATGAAATCAAAAGTATGTATGTTGATAGTGTTGTGTGTTTGGAATAAATGGAGTGGAGAGTGGATGGTTTAATATTAATAGTGGAGTGAGGCAGAGATGTGTTATATCTCTATGGCTATTTAATTTGTATATGGATGGGGTAATGAAAGAACTAAAGGTAGGGATAGCAGGGGAGGGGGTTTGATTGAGAATGGAAGAGAGTGGAGGGTGTACTGCTTATTGTGCTCAGATGGTTTGTTTTTGTGTGACGAATTTGAAGAGAGAATTAATAGAGGGGTTTGATAGGGTCTGTAAAAGGGGTTTGAAAGTAAATGTAAGAAAGAGTAAGATGATGATGATGATGGGGTGAGGAGAGTCTGCAGTATGAAATCATGTTAGAAGGTAATTAATTGGAATGAGTACCTGAGTTTAGATACTTTGGTTATATGTTCGATGAAAATGAAATGGATGACACAAAGGGTGATAGAAAGGTGGCTGGTGCAATTAAATCTGTGGTGAATGCAAGGGAACTAAGTTTTGAGTGCACTAGGGTTCTGCGTGAGGGTATGTAACTAGTCGTTTTAGTGTATAGTAGCAAAACTATGATGTGTAATAAGAGATATACGGTAGATCTATGGTGCAGTCTGTTCAGATGGATAATATCTAAAGGTTGTGTTAAGTGTGTGAAGAATCTATAAAATGAGTAATGAGTGAGTAAAGGAGCTTTGTGGTGTGAAGAAAGGCGTTATTGAGAGAATAAATGTGATTGTTTTAAGATGGTTTGGTGATATGGATAAGGTGTATGATAGTTGGTTGTTTAAGCACATGTATAGAGTCGTTAGTGTGTTGGGAATCGATCAGGTGGGAGACCTAAGAAAGAAAGGAAATTGAGTCAGTAAAAGAATGTCTGCATGAAAGGAATGTGAATTTAGTAGAAGAGAGAAATGGTTTTCATAATAGGAGTAAATAACGGGATTTTGTGAGGGGGTGTGGTTGTGGGTCTGTCCCAGGGGATGAACCCAGAAATTGATGAGATAACCACCGTGGGGTCTGTCAAAGTGTTGTGAAGATACTAGGGGTGGACTTTTGGCTGCGACAGGCTTGCACATAAAGGATATGGTGGTGGAGGGGAATTCTTTTCAACTTAGGACATGTTCTTCTACTTAGCATTTCAGTTGCCAGTGTTTGTTTATCACCCCACCCCCATCTGTGATGACCTAGGATAATATATATATATATATATATATATATATATATATATATATATATATATATATATATATATATATATATAATATAATATATATATAGTATTTATAAAATTTTATATTACATCCGTCCCAGGAAGGCCTCATGATGAGCCTGGTCGCATGGCCAAAATCTTCTTCCACTCTCTTCTATCTTCCAAAAGCCATTCTTCGATCAGCTGAATCATAGATGGCCTTTGTTGATTTCTTCTCAGCGAATCTTCTACGGAGTCCTATCCATTTCTTCCGTGGTCTTCCCCTTGGTCTGCCTCCCTCCGGTCCCCAGTCCCACCTCCTCCTGGCCAACCCTGCCACGCTCCATCCTTTCCAAAATGTCCCCACACTTAGTCTTGCTACTCTACTTGTTAATAAAGTAGTTACTCCTATACCTTCTCTAATTCTTTCGGTTTTCTACTCTGTTCCCTCCTAAGCGGTCGTTTCCGGCCAGCGCTCTCAATATATCATTTCAGCATTCTGCTACTCTGCTCTCCTCTCTTGTTGTCATACTCCATGTTTCCGCCCCATACAGAAAAACCGGTGTTAAAATGCCTCTCAAATATTATACTCTTAACCTCCCCTCCAATCTCATTACCCTGATGATAGGATACAAAGTTCTAACTGTTCTCCCGTACTATCAATTCTGCTCGCAATCTCCAAGGCACTTCCCCCTCGCTACCAAACATTCCCCCCAGATATTGTATTTCTCTACGTTTTTAATCGACCACACCATTCACCTCCACCACCAACTTTCTCCCTCCTCTCTACTAACTATCATAATTTCTGTTTTATCTAGTTCATGCACAGGCCCGCTTCTCTCAGTTTACTATCAAAAACCAACACCACCCTCCTCAGTTTATCTCCGTCTTCACTCCAGCACACCAGGTCATCCGTATAAGTCATCACATCTCCATCCAAGTCCTCCACCTCCTCCCTCACTGCCCTAGTTACCACATCCAAATATGCTACAAACAGAATTGGTGACAATACACTTCCCTGCTTAACGCCAGCTCCCACCTCAAACCATTTTCTCGTTTCATATCCCTTCTTACATTACATTTGTCATTTTTATACATACTCTCCAAAGCCTTTCTTAAGTAACCACCCACTCCGTAATCTCTCTAAAACCTCGAACAATTTCTTCCAAGGTATCGAATTCCATACATACTATACACACATTCTGACACTACACACATAGGAAACCTATCTTTCACTGTCTTTTCATTCACCTTACGATAATCAATACATAACCTCAATCTTCCATCAGGCTTTCACACAGGCACAATCGGACTATTCCACGGACTCACACTCTCTTCTAAAACACCGATTCGTTCTAACTTCCACTGCTCTTCAATCTCTTGCGCAATGCGCAACTGGAGGAGGAAAGTGACGAGGTTGCTGGTATATGGGGGGTGTCCTCTGATAATACAATACAAAATGAAGGCAACTGCACACCGCCAAAATCCTCATCGCCTTGGCTTAGCGCTTTACTCCTCTCCCACAACATTCATACAATCTTTTGCCTCCTTACTTCATTCAACCCTTCTGGCAATCTCACTTTGTCAACCATTTCATCATACACCCAATCCTTCTTCCCAATATCACCAGCAAACACACAGCATTCATTCCCTCTCGAATGTTCTACAACCAAAACCCAATACAAACTGCCAACCACATCACCAACCCTTATACCTCTCACTCTCTTCTTTTTCACATCAGGCACCTTCTGCAGACATACCCTAGGCTTATTCATATCTAATATACCGTCAAATACATGTGCTATCCTTTTCACTCTATACCTAGCATCATAGCCATCCACCAGAAACATGCTATTCTGGTCTACATCCACACCTACATGCGTATTCCATCCTACTTTCACACTCACTACTCCATCAGTTTTCAAAGACATATCTTCCAAAGCAAACACTTCCACACCTTTTACCAATTTCACTTTCACATCCCCTACCTTTTTTACACACATCTGACATCTGCCCTCTTTATTCACCTTTTTCTCTATCATCATCCGATCAGGATGGATAACCATCCCATTCACACTCAAAAACTTATAACATTATAACACATCATACTTCTCATTTATACTGTCAATCACATAAAAATAGTCTCTTCCATACCTATTCCTCCAATCCTAACACTCTCCCTAAATTTAGTTACTACCGGTATCATCATGTTACTTATCCCCTTAATATTCCCCTTCCCTGACTCTTTCTGGTCCTCCTTTATATTCATTCTATCATAAACACATTTATACACTACAATGACCATACACCCAGTATCAATCAAAGCTCTCACCTCAATACCTCCACTCGAAACTTTAATACTCATAATTACACTCATCCACCTGACTAGCCGAAAACACATCCATACTCACACCATTACTCACCACTTGCACTCCATTCACACATGAAGGCCCACCATCTGTAAACCCTGCCCTTACTCGTTTCCTAATCTGATTATTCATACTCGCCACGTCATTCACATTCACAATCCTATTACTGGTTACTGCTGCTGTCGGAACAATATTGTCAGTACCCCCACTGCCAGCCATAGGCCTACTGCCTTCCCCACCAATCACTCCCTGGTTCCCCGGATTCACACTTCCCTGACGTCTAATACTCCAACACATTCCAGCTAAATGCCCCATTTGCCCACATTGAGTACATGTATTCCTTGGAACCCTACACATTCTTAAAAAATGCCCCTCAATTCCACAATTCCTGCATACAGGCTTTCTCACAATCACATACCCAATGGTCCATCCCTCCGCACCTCTTACACCCAGCCCTTTGCGGGTCTGTGCAGTTCATGGCCATATGGCCCACTTGCCTACAACTGAAACAAGGTCCATTCGCCCACCTGCATTCTGATATCATGTGTCCCATCTTACCACATCTGAAACACTTCACGTCCCTATTACCTACGTTCTCTCTGTTCCCGATCACATTTCCTCACATTCCCTTGGTTATAACCCCCTCTATCATTCGCTCGTGCATTTACATTACCCCCCATTGGTCTATTTACATACACATCACCCGCACTCACCTGTCTATCATTACCTCTACCTCCATAAAAATCCTCTAAGAACTTCACCATCACCTCATAGGGGTTTGCTCTCAGAGCATCTCTATATGACGTACTGAGGCGGTGGTGAAGCCCTTTCATTCACTCCTCCTGCTACTAAAAACATCCCGTCTTTCATTCTCCTCTCTCTTTCATTCGTTTCAAACTTTCGATCCTCTACTATCTCCAACACATCCTTCCAACGCTGTCGCTCTCCCGCCCATCTCATTTTCTCCTTTCTCCTTGCATTTATAAATTCTGCCACAGCGGTCGGAATAGTTTCTAAAAAACTTCTTCAATAACCTTTTATTATCACTCACATCCTCATTTCCAAATTTCATTTGTGACAATGTTTCCAAACGATGTGCATACATATCTAATCTTTCACTCTTTTCCCTTCTAGCTTTATCAAAATCATGCACTTTTCGACATTTTACCCCTCCTTTCACTCTTTCCACTTGTTCCAATATTTTTTTTTTTTACCACTTCATACCTCGGCTCACCCATACTAGCAATCGCCTTGTAAAAATCAAGCATTCGTCCTTCCAAAAACTCCCCTAACTCTCACCCAAAACACTTTATTTTCATTGAATTTTTCCTTACGATATCTTTCATACTCCAAGAAAAATTCACCCATATCCTTAGTCCCGTAAACATTATACTTGTTGATTCTAGGAATGCCTCTAATAAGGACACTCCTAGAAACTTGAACATTGGAGGAACTGGACGAGTCCTCCGACCTGGTATCGTCACCATCATTCATACTGCTGTATAAAGAGTCTATACTCTTACTCTTAGCTAGCACTCTTTCATGCCTTCTATTATTTGACGTCTTCTTCTTATCCTTTCTCTCTTTCTTCTTGTCTTCTTTCACTCTCTTTTCATCCCTTTTCTCATCCAAATCATCTAATCCATTCACACCCTGTCCACCATTCCCTTTCACATTATTTTATCTACTATCCTAGGAGTAGAGGTTATCTTCTGTTTTTCACCTTTCTCCTCAATCACTTTCGCAAATCTCTGGTTTAATAAGTCATCCACACGAGAGCCATTAACTCATCCACTCGTGAAGAAATTCTCTCTTCCATTCGTCTTTCCATCTCTCTCATTCCTTCTTTCGAAATGCTTCCTTCCATCTTTCAACCTCTAACTTCAATTCCTCTACTGTACTCATCCTTACTGTCAATTTGTCCCCTTTGTCCTCCGTCAGGAAAGCCCCACGTTGGGCGCCACAATATGTGGTGGGTTCGATCCCGCTCACTATTTCTTTTTAGTTGTCGTGGGTCTATCCTAACGAAAATAAAACACAGGAAGAAGAAAAAAAATCCAAACAAACAAAACCAATAAGAATTTATTAAAAATCTCACTACAAAAATTTTCTTCCCACAACCAATTTTGATACAGGCCGATACTGATACCAATATATAATAAACCAATACCGACACCGATCCAGTCCGATACTGATACCGAAAAATCTAATAAGCAAAATCACAGCAAGGTGATTACGCATCTACCTATCCTACAATATAAAAGTCCTTAATACTAAAAAATATAACCTTAATCCTAAAAAATGTTTTAAAATCTCAAGGAAATTATTGAGCATAAAATATATAAGAATGCAAATTTTATTTTGTTCTCTTAATTGCTTAATTATTTTCTATCTTTACCTCATATAATAGTCCCTTTTTTTCATGTTTATTGTCTTTTCTATTTTTTTTCTTTCTATCTGTAGTTCTTTGGTTTTCTTTTCAACTTTGATCAAGTTTTATCAACTTTATCAATTTTCTAATAGTCCTTTTTTTCTTTTTCTAATTCCCTAATAGTAATAATCTTTTTCCTTTTTTTTATAATTTTTCAATAAGTTCTCTCTTCTTTAATCATTATTTACAATAGGCGCAGGGTTCTCATTTAAATTTTCAACATCAGATCTCTATTTTTTCAGTTTCAAAATCAAGTCTGCATTCTTTATTTTCAAAATCTGGTTTTTCTTCTTTAAATTTCAATTTATAAATATGTACAATGTTTACTTCATTGAAACCAGATTTCACTCCAATTGAAAAAGCAGACAGCATAAGCCAAAAAAAAAAAACTGGAAAGAGAACAAAAATCCTAACCATTATGAAAGATAAACAAAAATAGACAATAAAAAAAATAATAATTTCTAAAAAAAAACTTAATCAAATTTAAATTAAAGTCAACATGATCAAATTTCTCGTAACTAATTAACTTAAATAATTACATCCAAGGTTCAAATTCATATTTCTCAAAGACGAAAATAAATCAAATGCAAACAACAAAATTAAATAAATTTACTAATTATTATAAATTCATTATTTAAATTTATTAATGAAACCTATCATTTATCAATTAAATTTATTAAATTTTTAAAAAAAATTAGATTATTCATTACCTGGATATTATCCAGTATTTTTTTCTCTTTACAGGTTACTTCAAACAACCCTTGATCCTCCTCAACCCCAATGACACTCCGTTAGACCAAAGACTATAAAAAACATCATCACACCCTCTATTAGCATAAGTAAAACCACTGATAATAACCATAATGAAAAAAAATAATACCAATAAGCATAATAAGCATAAATAATAATAATAATAAAAATAATAATAATAATAATAATAATAATAATAATAATAATAAATAAATAATTTATACCTTTCTTCTGACAAATGACCAGCTTATTCCTTCCCTCAGGCTGAGGTGGATTATCTTTTGAACGATGATCAAACTAAAAATTTAGAAAAAACGAACCTATAAAAAATGAACTCATTCGCTTCACACACATTACATAATAATAATAATAATAAAAATCAATAATAATAATAATGATCAGTAATAAAGGAATAAGCAATAAAAATAAAATAAACTATAGTAAGATAAAAAATATATATATTACCTTTCTCTCGTCAAGCGTGAAATCGTCAATCTTCTCGTGTGCACCCAAAACATAGAAGCCAACAATTATTTAAACAAAAAGATATACCCTCTGGTAGAAACCACTGTGCTTCAGCACTCGGGTATAACCCTAAAAAAAGAAACAAAAGTCAAAGGTAAAAAAACAAAACTCTAACACCCAACACACACCTTGCATCCTAGTGGGAAATTCGGAGCTCCGCGCCCCGAGAGAAATAGACAGAAACAAGGTACCAAAAACCGAAGAATAAAAAAAGAAATGATAGTGACCAGTGATCTTATCAGTTGAGCTCGTCACCTCCCACACCCCCTCTGATTCACAAACCATACACTCCCTCAATCTTCAGCTAACCCAAACATACTGAATATAATAATATAAGCAATAAACGCAATATGATACAAACAAAAAAATAGACTCTCTTTACATACCTGGACATCCTTCGAAATCAAAGTGGCTTGACTGACTATCATTCATCTTGGACTTATACTATAAACATACTTACCTACCTACAGATACCACAGTGAGTGAGGACAGCCCTCGGTGTTAAGTTATGTTGGATGATGGACAACTGGAACAAGTGTCTTGAGTTTAAATATTTAGGATATATGTTTGATGAAAAGGGAACAGATGATGTAGAGTGTAGTATTGAAGTTGTGAATGATAGGAAGGTTGCTGGAGCAATTAAATCGTTGGTGGACGTAAAGGGACTAAGTCTTGAGTGCGCAAGGGTCTTACATGAGAGTATGTTGTTACCTGTGTTAATGTATAGTATTGAAACTATGGTCAGAAATAAGAGGTATGGATCTACAAGTACAATGTGTTCAGATAGATAATCTTAGGGGCGTGTTAGGTGAGAAGAATTGATAAAATGTGGAATGAACGCATTAAGGGGTTGTGTGGTGTGGTGTTAAGAAAGAGGAGCAAATGTGAAAATAAATGAAAGTACATTGAGATGGGTTTTTCATGTGGAATGGATGGATGATAGTCGGTTCTTTAAGCGGATGTATAGTGGTGAGTGTGCTGGAAATCCACCGGCTGGGAAACCGAACGAAAAGTGGATTGAGCCAGTAAATGACGCCTGGAGGAGAGGAATGTGAGTTTAGCAGAGGCGAGAAGAAAGGTGCTTAATAGAAGTGAATGGCGTGGTTTTGTGAGGGTGTATGGTTGTGGGCCACCTGGACCAAGGGATGAACCCTACATTTGCGAGATGCCATAATAAGCTCTAGGGTGAATTTTTCTGACTGCGACGAGTACTCATTGATAGGTATAAAGGGGGCGGTAAGGCTTGGCTTTCTTTTCGACTTGCGTCATATTCTTCTGCTTTTCTCTTTCCAATACATGTCACACCTTACTCCCAGTCTTGGGCAGAGAAGGATGGATCTTTTATATATATATATATATATATATATAATATATATATATACTACTAATATATATATATATAATATATATATATATATTATATATATATTATATTATATATATATATAATATATATATATATATATTATATATTATTATAATATATATATATATATATATATATATATATATATATATTATATTATAATAATAATAATTATATATATATATATATGATATAGTAATATATATAATATATATATATTATAATATATATATAACTATATATATTATATATATATAATATATGATATATATATATATACTACATATATATAATATATATATATATATATACTATATATATATATATATATAATATATATTTTTTCCCGAAAGACCCTCGTTAACGAATGGTGTCGAGGAGGAAAAAAGGTTCCAAAGTGAAAAGGACTTTCAAAAGATTATCTCGAACGTCAAAAAATGTGTGAAAAAAGGATTAACAAAAAGAATTGTGAAAAGCTCTGTTGCAAATATTGTAATTTAAATTTTAAAAGTAGTGAAGAGTTGAAAAGTCATCTGAATTTGCATAAAAGAAAGTTTAAATGTGCCCATTGTAATTATGAAAGCAATCGTAAATCATGCTTAAGCACTCACCTGTTAACTCACAGCAATTTTAAATTATTTAAATGTTCTGAGTGTGGCTATGAGTGTAATCAGAAAGGAAGCTTAAGCATTACACATGCTTACCGCATCAATATAAAATTATTTAATGTTCTGAGTGTGGTTATGAGTGTAATCGGAAAGAACGCTTTCGAAGTCACATGCTTACGCATCAAAATATAAAATTATTTAAATGTTCTGAGTGTGACTATGAGTGTAATCAGAAAGGAAGCTTAAGATTACACATGCTTACGCATCAAAATATTAAATTTTTTAAATGTTCAGAGTGCTGCTATGAGTGTAATCGGAAAGGAAGTTTAAGATTACACATGCTTACGCATCAAAATAGTAAATTATTTAAATGTTCTGAGTGTGACTATGAGTGTAATTATAAATCAACCTTTAAATCTACACATGCTTAACGCATGAAAATAATTAAATTTATTTAAATTTCAGAGTCTTGCTATGAGTGTAATCAGAAAGGAAACTTAAAACAACACATGCTTACGCATCAAGATAGAAATGATTTAAATGTTCGGAGTTAACACATGCAACAAAATTATAAAAGATACCTAAAAAAACACGAGCTTACGCATCAAAATATAAAGTTATTTAAATGTTCTGAGTTGACTATGAGTGTAATCGGGAAAGGTACTTAAGATTGTCTTTTTCCAAGCATCCAAAATATAAAATTATTTAAATGTTCTGAGTGTGGTTATGAATGTAATCATAAAGGAAATTTTAATACACACATGGTTACGCATCAAAATATAAAATTATTTAAATGTTCTGAGTGTGACTATGAGTGTAATCGCAAAGAAAGCTTAAAAAGACACAGGCTTAGGGCATATCAAAATATAAAATATTTAATTTAGTTGTTTACCTTGTCGTTGGTGGGGGGGGCTCTCTGGGACACTGTTGGGCAGGGTATTTGCCCTGCATTGTCCTAGAGCGAAGAAACAACTAACAACAGTATTGAAAAACCAGGACCCTCCATTAGGTCTGGGCTGTCAGTGGGTGAAATGCTTGCACAGTTTCACTCGATTCCATCATTCAATATCAATAAATTTACGTTACACCTCGAATTTTTCAAGAGAAATGATATATGGCTGGAGAAGGAAACAGCAACTCCGTTTATTATGGCACTGGGTGTGTGGTGGCATTTCCGTTTTCCAGAGGCTGATGCTCACCCTTCCCTAGGTTTTCGGATGTGCCTCTTCCGCGCATCTGCCTCTCCCCGAAATCTTCTCTTTCGTCTCTCAGTGCTAGTCCCCCGAGCAATGAAAGTTCGATTCCCAAGTACGTCAACTGATCGACTTACGCTGGCTGGGCTGGTTTAAAGCCGGGACCAGTTCCGGGACGGGTCCGGTGTCTCGAGGGCGAGGAATCTGAACAGCTTCGGGGTGACCGGTACTCTTCGAACGGAATGAGAATTTCGGGTGACGCGTCTTAATGGATGGCAGTTGCCATGCCTTGGGACCATGTGACCTCCGCGGAGAATATGGGGTGCCGGTACTACGCATTCGGTCCAGGTTCAGTGGTGCTGGGGGTAAACAGAAAATCCCTCATCCTTAGGTCTGAGGTTTGGACCCGAATGAGGGATAAATACCTCCCTTCGAGGAGTGAAATAAAATAAAAAAAAATTAAATTATTTAAATGTTCTGAGTGTGGCTATGAGTGTAATCGGAAAGAAAGCTTAAAAAGACACATGTTTAGTAAACATGGAGATATGTAGCAAGCAACAACATAGTGAAGAACGAAAAGGGTGAAGCAGGTGTACTTATGGAACTAAAGAGACAATCAATGATTAGTACAATGATAATGGAAAATTATGTACGACATGTATTGATTATCAGAAGTCGTGTTCCTCATTCAAGGCCAAAAGAAATATTTAACATCTATAAAGTAGAAGAAACCCCAAAGTTCCTAGTGATGGTGATTAGTAAAAAAAAGAATAGTAATAGATAATTTATTAGGAAAAGATATGAAGGCTACGGTTGCAGTGAATCCGTGTTTGAACGGACTTGCATTTTATCAAATTTTTTTTCAATTCAGTTTCGGATGTTTTATTACATTCTCAATGGAATCTAAAAAGAGTAAGTATCAAATTTTCATTACTATATAGATTTAAATGACATCTGTTGAGACGAGATCCGTCGATGTCAATTAATGGTTTTCTCCTTTAAAAAATTTGAAACTTCGCAAGAGATAAATAAGTTAATATAAAATAAAATGAAATTGGTCAATACTCATCCACTGTAATCGTAGCCTAAGGATGCTGAGAGACGGATAAAGGTTGTAAGTAATTTCTCTCAGCAGATATTGGAATGACTTTGGACTGAATATTTGTGCTTTCATCGTTCTGAATAAAAAACGGAAGAGCCCTTCAAAAACATCATAAAAAATAACTTTGAAATTAAAGAATTAGACCAGGAATGGACTTATAAATGTTTGTTCTAATTGGTTGCAACTCTTACATTCATAACTTTTATTATTAAATTTAAATTTATTCCACCAAATTAAATAAAATTTAAATGTAATTAAGTGAAAATTTTTAAAATATAAATAAATATATGAATGAAGATTATTGGTGAGGCTGTTGAATTTTAATTTAATCCCTTATATTCACACACTAATTATGTTTAACTTCACAAATACCTCCAAGTTTACTTGGTAATTACTAATAAATGATAAACGAAATTGTTATTAAAAGAACTTCGTGGTTGTGAGCGAAACGAATTCTCAGTTCTAGATTTTTTTTATCCGAACTTGAGCAATAATACTCCCAAACATCATACTGCTGTTATTGTTTGATCAAACTGAATGAGTATTGAGATACAGGCATTGATTGAAGAAATTTTCCACTAATGATACTAATTTTTCGGTATATAAAAAAAAACAACAAAAATTGCGTATTCCTCGATTCCTCACATTTAAAAAAAAAAATTCTTGAAGCAATCTCAATAAAATTTGCAAGGTGTATATTATTCATCGATTGGAAAACAAACGAAATTTCAGTGGGGGGGGGGAAATAAAAGATTTAAGTATTAGGGAAAATTATGAATTTGCGCCCCCTGAAGTCCGAATACCCACACCCAGACCCTAAAAAACTGGTGGGGGCGATTTCGATATTAGCTTTTAAAATAGTCAAGCTTTAAAATTATTTTTATTTTAAATCACTTGTGACATAGAAAATGTTCTTAAAACAAACGTTTCGTAGCACCAAAATTAATAATTTTACTAATAGGAATCTAAAATAAAAAATCTACCAATTCAAACAGACTCCCTATGGGGAAGGGGGTGATAAATACAGTTGCTAGGGACGCTCCAAGTACCATCCCTTACGAAATCCGTTATGATTCGGCCAACTTGTTCAGTTACTATATATGTGTGTATAAATATATATTATATATATATATATATATTTTATATATATATATATATATATATATATATATATATATATATATATATATATAGTATATTATAGGGTGGAGGGATGGCTCAAGTAAAGCACCGGGCATGATTGTCCTCATTTCGCAGACAGGTGGTGGTTCATCCCAGAGAAGCAGTAAATTCTTTACCTCCCATTATATGTTCTTCTTTAACATCTTCTAATTGCGATAATATGCAATATTTAACATCTAAAATATAAAGAACGAGGGATGGACAGGCTCTACACCTGGTGATGTCGCCTTGACGGGAACTCGGTTGCTTTAAAACTTCTTGAATCAACTTTTTTGGTTGGAGGATGGCTCAGTGGTAAAGCACCGGGCATATTGTTCCGATTCGCAGCCTTGAAGTTGATTAGAATATTCATTTCTGCATTCAAAATCTTTACCTTCCTATTTATATGTACTTTCTTTAAATATAATATATATTATAGATATATATATATATATATATATATATAACTAATCTATATACCTATAATATATATATAATATATATATCAGTGGCGTGCATTCAGGGCATGCAAGTCATGCAGAGCATGACCAAAGAAATTTAGAACTTTGCTAAATTCTTATTATATAAAAAAAAATGCTTACAAACTAATAATAAAGAACAGGAAACAAAATTACGCCAAGTTATGGTGTTAAAATCTTAAATTCATTTTAAAATTCTTCAATATTCAACACTTATTTTAAACTAATGCTGGCATGACAGTTTCTCATTGAGTAGCATTTAAAAATATCTCCCGCAGCGACCGCGTTTACGGGTGAATTTCCTATTATTAATACAAGGCCGAACAAAAGCTGTACTCCAATAGCATGACACCCAGATTTTCCACTCGTATACTCAACGTATTTCAGCATCGTCCTCATATATATAATATATATATATATTATATAAAATATATATATTATATATGTCATAATTCTAAAATATATATATATATATATATATATATATATATATATATAATATTATTAATAATAATAATAATAATAATAATAATAATAATAATAATAATAATAATAATAATAATAATAATAATAATAATAATAATAATAATAATTATAACAAAGCTGATGTTAATATTTTAAGCTGAAAAAACCTAAGCATGGAGAAAAGATAAAACCCTGCCAAACGTACAAAGTTATCATTCTCGCTTAGTTCATATTGCCAAAGAAAATAGATCTTTATTGATTGAGTTATTTGATGAAATAATTGATAATGTAGAGAAATGGGATGAAATAACTATCAATTCCGCAATTGGATTCAAGCACAAATTAGGTGATTTTAAATTTATTTTTCTACTTGAAGCATTTAGTGAAATATTTTCCTTTACTGATGTTTTATTTAATGTCCTTCAGTCAAAAAGTTTGGATATTACTTATTGCGCTAATGAAGTTAGGAAACTACTAAAGTATTGAGGAAAAACAAGAATTTTTCTCTTAAAATATATGACAATGTTAAAGGAAATTTTCCATCAGAAAAAACATCATGATTACTATAGAAATCTATATAATAACATCATTCAAACAGTTGTGAATCAACTAAGAAGAGTCAGATTTAAATCTCTGGAAGTTCTTGTTTTTATAGAACTATTAAACAGTCATAATTTTAAACAAAACGCAAAAGATTTTCCTAAGAACCTTCGAGTCTCTAAGCATAATTTACGGAAGCCATTTTGACAAAATTCGACTGCAGAACGAATTGATAGTTGTGTATTCTTCGGATGATTTTAGAAATAAAAGTATTGTACAACTAATAAAACAATTCCAAGA
>JABUQX010114318.1:0-10000 GCA_015478945.1 Trachelipus rathkii | reverse complement strand
AATATATATATATAAAATATATATATATATAATATATAATATAATAATATAATATATAATATATAATATATATATATATATATATTAATATATATATAATATATAACCGCTGCTATTTAGAATAAAGCAATAAACCGTGGAGTAAGCCTTTACCTTTAATGAAAAAAAATGTTGTTGAACTTCCTTGATTATATAATTATTCTACTTAATTAGATATTAAATGGTTAAACTAACTTTTATTGTAAAAAAAATTTAAAGTGAAAAAAATATATTAATTGCAAACATATTGAATATGAAATTATACGGGGCACAGTGGGACGCGTCCCATTCAACTGCATTTTAAATGTCCCACTGTGACCCAAATTATGGCTTCAAGTATAACCAACATAATTCAAATTTTTAAAAAGCCTACAAAGAAATAAAGTACATAAATAATAAAAATGCTATGTATATTAGATTTGTATTTGGCGAAAAGCATTTTGAATTTAAAAGCAAATCAAAACGAAGAAAAGGCAAAAAATTTTACTTTTCTTAACTCAAAACAATTAATATCAAAAAGCAAGGAATTGAAATAAGAACGGCTCCTCCCTTCGACTTTAGGATGGACTCTGAGTCATAATCTTATGACGCATTGGACAAGATACACAGTTGCAAACCTTTTTTAGGAATTTCACTGTCCCATTGTGCCCCATGTCCCACTGTACCCAACACTCCCCTATATAGAGAGAGAGAGAGAGGGAAAGACAAAAATATACTTTAAATATATATTATTAACTAAAAAATTCCGGTTAAAAATATATACCTAGTATACCGCTAACCTAGTATGTGTCTAATCATCACCATAATCTACAGTAGTAGATAAACCTCCCTATTTATACATAGTATGAGTATCACACACCACATATATGGGCCAGTATGTGATGGGCTGCCGGGAGACTATATCATGTGAGGACTATCTATGAGATGATGAACATCATATATCTATATCTCTCTAATATCTTACTATAACTCTCTATATTGGCAGGCCGATAGTATGTCCCGGTTAGCCTGCCCTTATTTTGAAAGTTTGAAATGTTTTACTCTCACCATCCAATCTGGATCCACTTTGGGTAAAAACCTCCCACATAAAATTTCAGACCATTCTGATAATGTTTAGAGGTAGTCCAGCCATCCACAAGATGTGCTCAGTGTCAGTGGTTGAGTGAACTCTGTTGAGTGAGGGTGCGGTCAGTTGTAGCTTCCAATTTGTGCCTAAATGTTTTATTCTTAATAAACGGAGAAGTTTCATTCAATTTTTACACGTGTTCACCTCCCTACCGATACACGTGCTAAATATCGGTAGCATTAAATTTGATTTATTGTTTCAATACTAAATCACTTAAATTTGATTTATTTAGTTAGCGTGTTTAAATACTAAATCAATCTTTTTCTCTTTACAGGTATACTATTGTATTTTTATTTTATAGCTGCTATTAATATAGTTATAACTAGAGACCAATGGCTGAAGGCGATACTGTTACTCGTAGTAAAGATAAATACTTTCTCTTAGATTTCATTGTCAAGAAATTTCATGGTAGTAAGCTACCATCCAATCGTGATGCTTTGGGTGTGTTTCTTAGGCGTCATGTTGAAGAAAAAGAGACGATACGCGAATCTGCAACAAAGACTATCAGAGATCTTATTCCTTTTTGGGTAGGAAAGGCACGAATTCCAGTACGGCCCGAACATCATGCTATAAAGCAACTTGAAATCCTTTTTCAAACTTGGAAAGATCTGAAACGTCTTAGAAATCGACGAACTCCAGCGCAGATAAAGAAAGAAGAAACATTTGTGGATAATTTGGATGACCTCTTTGACATATCTCATGCTAACGCGCTAAGTATGATAGTTCTTCAAGAAGACAAAGAATTTCTCCTTGCCCAACGAGAGAAAGGAAGGCGTGGAACTATAGGATC
Organism: Trachelipus rathkii; assembly: GCA_015478945.1. Taxonomy (NCBI): domain Eukaryota; kingdom Metazoa; phylum Arthropoda; class Malacostraca; order Isopoda; family Trachelipodidae; genus Trachelipus; species Trachelipus rathkii. The sequence goes on along the minus strand of JABUQX010114318.1, from coordinate 8,045 downwards.
TGTGGATAAGACCCTGTCTGCAAAAGAAGAGCGAATTATGCACAAAAGGAAAGATGAAGACATGCGTAAGAAAAGGAGTAGAGAGGAATGCGAAGCATCAACTTCTAAAGAAGTTATTCTTGCATCTTCTAGCAGCAGTGAAGAGGGAAACAGCGGAAACAGTAGTGAAGGCCACATATCTGAATTATCTGATGAAGGGGAAGAACCTCACCCAAAGCGTTCTAGAGCTAAACGTAATATAGTTACACCTTCTCTTGCAGCTGCACTTGATCGTACTGGCGTATCAGATAGAAAAGCCACAATTGTTCTGACTGAAACCGCTATTAGCCTTGGGCATGATCCACATAATCTAGCGATCAACAGAACAACTATAGCTCGTTCAAGACAGAAGGCAAGAGCCGAATTTGCTCGACAAATTAAAAAAAGAGTTTCATGCAAATGAACCACTTACAGTTCACTGGGATGGGAAGCTTTTGCAAGATCTGACATCGAAAGAACATGTGGATCGCCTTCCCATTCTCGTATCTGGCCCGAGTATTAATAAACTTCTTGGTGTTCCCAAGCTAACTTCTGGAACTGGTGAATTGCAAGCCCATGCTATATTTGATGCCCTACAAGAATGGGGAGTATGTGAAACAGTGGCAGCAATGTGCTTTGACACAACTGCTGCAAACACAGGACGTCGAAGTGGTGCATGTGTTTTATTGGAACAGATACTTGGCAGGGGTTTGCTGTATCTTGCTTGCCGTCATCATATAATGGAACTTGTTTTATCAGCAGCTTTTCAATCGACCATGGGAGAAAGCTCGGGGCCTGAAGTTTTGCTTTTCAAGCGATTTCAAGCCCGATGGGAATCCTTTAATTCTACATCTTTTGAGCCAGGAATTGCAGAAGTTAGTGTCTGTGCAGTGATTCCAGATGATGTTCGACAACAAACACTGAAGTTTGCAACCAATCAATTGCAGAACATACAACCTCGTGATGATTACCTTGAGCTTCTGGAGCTTTCAATTTTGTTTCTTGGAGATGCTCCACCTGGTGGTGTAAAATTCAGGGCCCCAGGACCGGTGCATCATGCACGTTGGATGAGTAAACTCCTGTATGCTTTCAAAATTTATATGTTTCGGAAACAGTTCAAACTCACAGCTGAGGAAGAGAAGGGTCTCAAGGAGCTATGCATTTTTGGAATTCTAGTATATATTGAGGCATGGTTTACTGCCCCAGTTGCACAAGAAGCTCCTCGACGTGATTTGCTTTTAACAAAGTCCCTGCTTCAGCTACCCAATGCAGAAATTTCCAAAGCTACATCAAACAAACTGTTAAAGCATTTCTGGTATTTGTCTGAGGAAATAGTGGCCCTCAGTTTCTTTGATGATGCTGTACATGTTTCTTTCAGGCAGCGCATGGTTGGCAAGCTTCAAGATGAAGATGATGAGGAGGAACCTCTGAACATGAATTAATATTTACCGTAAATTACAAAATAAAGAAAATAAACATAAAAAGTATGTTTATATCTATATTATCTAGCTATAAATAATAAAATCAGTCAGAATGCATGGAAACATGCTAGATATGGCCATAAAATAGCAAAGTTGTCAATTCTGACTTCTGAGAAAATGGGTATTGCTATAAAAATTTCTTTCGGAAAAGGTCCTATTAGTTAAGGAGTGGCTAAGTAATATATATTATTAGTGTTTATTTTTCTCATGATCTATATAATATATATATATAATATATATATACTAATTATATATATATATATTTATATTATAATATATATATATATATATAGTATATATATATATATATATAATATATATATATTATATATATATAATAATATATTATATATATAATATATTATATATAATATATATATATATATATATAATATGATCTTTGGTCAGTCAAATATTCTATTTGATGTTGTCATCCCATTTGTTGCAATTGCATTGGCCTCCATTGAGTGCTCTGCCGTTCTAGTAAAGTCCACACAATAAAAGTTAACATTCATGCGAGGTCTCCTTAACCTTTATTTTAAAAAAAAAATATAACGACTTTCACTTGGCATTTCTAATTTTGATCGAATTATGAAAAAAATATTACTGAACGCTGAAACAGAGTAAGAAAACATTAATGAACACACACAAAACAAAAAGTAATAATATTATATATTATAATATATATATAAAATATATATATATAAAGATATATATAAATATATATATACAATATTCTAATAATAATATATATATATAAATATATATGTGTGTGTGAAGTGTGTTGAAGTCAGCTAAGTGTGTGTGTGTGTGAGGTTGTGTGTGCGTGTGTTGTTGCTGGTGTGTGCCTTTTTTTTTTAACTTTTTATAGGTACCTCTTCTCTTTTCGGATCATGAGGAAAACAATAGACTCTTATTTCAGTTGCGCAGCAGCAGGACCTAGTAAAAAACTGAAAGAGGAAAACGCCGCAAACGTATCAATTTTCACAAATTAAACCTACTGATTTCAAAGAATTTGAAAAATAAATTTTGCTATTATCATCCAGCTCACATTACGCCAAATTGTCTGACAAACAACGCTTACTTACAATAAACAATGGAACAACAGAAAAATATAGTTGGCTGGCAAAACAGGAAGAAAAAGAGGCGTCGTGTGTGTAAATTTTGCCAAAATCTCATAAAAAGTATGCAAATGTTCTACAAAAGACAGTGGGTACTTGATAACCGGTCCATCACAACTCAAAAAAAAGCCTTTAGGAAAAAATGGAAATTAAAGAAGCTATAGAACACTCTTCAGCTACACACTTAAGTTAGAAATGGAAAACCTCAGTAGACAGCCTATAGAAACCGATTCACGCTCAAATTGTTCAACAGAGTGAAAGTGAAAGAGACTTAAATAGAAAAGGTTTAAAAATAACACTTTTGCATGTGTATTTTTTTTGGAAAGGAAGAAGCAGCTTTAAAAAAAAAGTATAAAGAGTGGGACAAATTGAATATGATTTTAAAAACATGAGAAAGATCAGAGTGATAGGTCAAATTACAGCAGCAAGGACACTTCCGGTGAACTTCTTTATGTAATGGCAAGTTGTGAAGATAATTTGAAAAAAAAATTGAAAAAACCAAAGTGTCCTTTTTAGCAGATGAGAGCACTTCCTTAAGAATGAAATGGATCTGAGCTAGAGTAGTAGGTAAAAAATCCCGTAGTAAAGTTCTTTCAATGTAAAATACCCAATGGAAAAAGCAAAAAGTATTGCAAATACTATTCATAAGGAGCTGAATCTTGATTTAAATTATGACAACATTATTGCTTTTGAATTTGATGTGCTTCTAATATGCTGCAAAAGTTGGAGTGTAAGAAAAGTTTTTCAGAAGAGGCAAACCAAAGAAGTTCTCTATGTCACTGTAGAGCCACATATATTGTCCCTGCAGCAGCCTTCTGCAAAATAAAAATCAAGAAGCCCAAAAGTTTTTTTTATATTTTGAAAGACATTTACAAACTGTTAAGCTCAAGTCGCCAAAAAAAGAAAATAATTTGCATGATATTCAATCATTAATCAATGATCCAATCATCAAGATTCCAGAATGCATTGAAGTGAGATGTTATCTCATTATAAGATAGTGAATACTGTCTTCAGGCTTAAAGTCAATTTTGCTGGCTTGTGAAGCAAATCCACAAAGAAGGGACAGACCTTGCATCACTTGCAAAGGCATCTTGCTGGAACTCAGAAATGAGAGTTTCTTTGTCACCTGTATGTAATGAATGAACTCCTAGTGCACTCTCTTATCTAGCAAGCTTTGCAAAGAAATTACTTTAGTATACCAAAATCATCCCCTAATACTGGAACAAAATTGCAACCTGCAAAATATTGGCAAACAGATGTGGGGACGTCAATATGACTTACAAAAAAAATTCGGTGTGAAATAATGGAGAAGTTTGCCATCTGAAGTGCGCCTGGTTGCTGATGAAGATAAGAAAAATGCATTTAAAGGATTGAAATATACTGCGATTGTGTAATCGAAGAAATTGAAGAAAGTTCAACGACAAATCAATTGATATAATGCTTTGAGACGTTTCAGTCATTAACAAATTTACCGATATTGAAGTAGAAAATTTCAAGATTTCCGATGCTTCATGTGGAAGTTACAGTGACTAAAAATCCTTCATTTATTTATGTCAATCCATGCTCGAAGCGAAATATTTTAAAGCAGATGATAGGCCATTTCGAAAATATGGAAGCTGACTTGGGATATTTGCGCGGTAACAAAAGCTCTGAGGAAATCTTTCTTGTTATTCCTGTAACGATAGCCTCGGTTAAAAGATCGTTTAGTACTATGAACCGAATACTAAGTAAGACAGAAATAAAGGCTGCCAGAACCCTCACATGCATGCTATATTATTGATAATCATCAGGTCTAGAATCCAACTGAGGATTTTCTAGAAAAAACAGTACTTGTATGCGACAAGAAAACTCTCGTTATACGATTCCTTTTTAAGACTTACTGCTTTAATACCCCAACTTTCTAAGTACTAGCTCGTAATACGCCTACGAAAGTGTATAATATAGTATAATATATATATATATTAGATATAAAATATATATATATAAATAAAAATATATATATATATTATATATATATATATATATATTATATATATACACACCTATATATAATTTATTTTGCCAAGATTATTCCTTATTTTAAGGTCATATACTCATATATATATATATATATATATATATATTAGTATACTGTATAATATACCATATAATATATATATTATATAAGATATATATAAGATATATGAGACAATATGGTAATAGGTAGTATGAATAATATTATAAACTATTTATAATTATATAGGTGCTTGTTTAGTTTTCAATAGTTAGTATTTTGCTTCTTTTTGAGTAATTGATATGGATTATGTCTCATTAGTTTCATAATTGATTGTCTTAATATTTATTAGTACATTTGGTATAGGTATAATATTTAACTTTGTTTATATGAGTTGATATATAAATATAATAAATGGCTCCTGATTATGAATTAGTTTTTGGTTACTTTGTATACTATAAATTTATATGTATCATTGGGAATTCCAGAAGAGTAGTAAGTGTTTTTGTGTGTAGAGTATTAGATTCTTGATTATATAAAAGTGCTTGTATAATCATTAATATTGAAATTATAGTGTGAATTAAAGTTACTTGTTTATTATTATTTTAACCTAATATTATATATATAATTGATAGATATAATATTGATTATGATAAATTTAGTAATGGAGATGAGAGAATGAATATTATAATTGATGTGTAGTAGTCCCCTGACTTAGGAAATGTTGGAGATAATAATTAATTATTGTGAGTTTGAATAAGGTTGGTATAGGCAGATATATTTACTTCAGATCCATTGATAATTTAATTCTATATCAAAGGCTTAAATAGTTAATATATATTTATAGTATATGATAAAATATTAATATTAATTAATATAATAATAATATATATATTATATATAAATATATTATATATATTAATAATATATAAATTATATATATATATATATACATATATATATTATAGTATATAATATATTTAAATATAAATATATATAATAATAAATAATAAATATATATATATATATTATAATAATAACTATAATAATATATATAAATATAATATATATATATATGTATATATATAAATATATATATATATATTATATAATTATATATATATATTAATATATAATTATATATATATATATATACGGTATATTATATTATAAATTATATATAATATATATTATTAATATTAATATATATATATAATATTAACTATAATTATTAACTATATATATTATATATATTATATATATAATTATATATAATATATATATATTATATATTAAAATAGTACAGGTTTGGCGCTCAGTGGGTTAAAATAGGATAGAGGTCACCTTTTTGTGCTATCACATCATTTAAAGTAACTAGAGAGGATATCCCTCTCTCAATATAATGGTTCGAGTTTCTATAGTTCACTATAGTACACTATATATATGAAGCGGACATCACAAAAAATATTTGTCCTAGTTTATATATATTAATAAGTATGAAGAGATTTTCTGCTAAATGTTCTTACCATATCTCTGAATGTATTAACTCGTTGTTCATACCCGTTTATATGTTAACATCATATAATCTATTTATTACTAACCACACATTCAACACAATACTCACAAAAGTTCACCAAACAAAATTACAAGCAGAGACTCTACCTATATAACTAAAATTCATTATGATCAACATCTTATAATATAGCATTATTGGTATTGAGTGAGTAATATCCGCGAAATTTATACTATTAGTCAAAGTGCGTAGAGACAGAGTCAACTTCTATATCAACTCACTCTAATACTAGCTGACAAGTGACAAGAATATTCATTGTCATGCCTCCTTATACGAGTCAGTCTGTAGTGATAAAGGCAATGTATCTGTCCTAATACTTAGAGCTTATGTCCGCCCTAAATACCCCCTGCCAGCTAATCTCTTTTCCCACTTGTGTCAAAAACACACAACCACTACCCGTGTCGCAAAAAATTGTCCTGACAATTATCCTTCTAGGAAATAGAAGAAACCATTGATTGGCTTGGGTATCACTCTACTAGATAAAATAAAAATTAGAGTGTAAATAAATATAAGCAGCCGCATGGTTGGCCAAGCATTCATAAGTAAAATGAAGATGATAGAGGAACCTCTGAATAAAATAAGACTACTGTGAGTGATACTAAGGCTTCTTATTCATTAAAAGATTAAAAAACTCATGGAAGATTTCTGTAATACTCGAAGATATCAATAATAAATATAAATTCTTCAATTATTGACTTTCGATAATACGTAGTACCGATCCAAAGCTTTCTAAATATATAATTGTAAAGATCTCAGCGTAATGTTAATTGGTATATATATATAATAGAAATAGAGGGTTCCAATCAGCTTAATCAATAATCAATTAAGTATAAAGAGCTTGAGATAGTATATTTAAATGAGAAGCAGTGAATAATAACGTGCTAGTTTAATTGAACTTCACTGAAGTTATATAAAAAAAGTTCGTATATACACGTTGAACTCTTGTACGAAAGATGAAGACAACTAACATAAATTTCACATTGCAGATAGTTAGGAATCATCTGAGTCAATTCATACGTGTCTTATCCCAGATGTTCGTAAAGGTGAACCCTCATTTACTAAAACCTAACATGAAACATAACAAATGAAAAACAGAGTAGCAATCTAGTATTGAAATCCCCTCTTTTGTGAGCAGCTTATAATACCTCGAGTTAATATGGGTATATAGGACCGATGTGAGTCATGTATAGATGAACAAAAAATCACTATTCTTATAATAAAATTAACCTAATAATTAATATTAGGCCAAGGGCTGCGAGATAGGGGCGACTGTTCAAATTATAGGGGCATATCGTTGTTGCCGCATGCCATGAAGTTATATGAAAGGATATTGGAAAAAAGGCTCAGGACGGGAGTCGATCTAAGCTGAATGAAGTGCAGTTATGTGATTCAGGCCCGGACGAGGGTGAACAGACGTGACGTGTGGTGTATAAATCTTCCCTTCTGAATAAGAATATATTGAAGTGATAATAGAGAAGAATTGGGTAAGTTAAATGGATAATGGAAATGGTATATGGCTTTTTGATGGATTATAGAGATAGTAGCAATTTGAACAAATGTTAATATATAAATAATATGTACCTTATTTATTTATAAAATCATTTAGGTATACTGAAGAACACTCGTAGAGTGAGAACTATACCGTACTATATTCAGATAGAACCTATAAATAGTATAGATTATAAATATAGTGATAGGGACATAAAATTTTATATACACGTAAGTAATGATGCAAAAGTGCCGTTAGGACAGATGTTGGGTATATATATATATATATTATATATAGGCACTAGTGTTTGTAGATGAAATCAAGTTGATATATAATTATAGATCAAGGAGAGATGTGGTTAATATATATA
>JABUQX010114317.1:7500-14202 GCA_015478945.1 Trachelipus rathkii | reverse complement strand
TATATATATATATATATATATATATATATATATATATATATATATATATATATATATATATTGTGATTTTTTGTTGTTAAACCAACTAACTAAAAATGAGAAGCAAGTTACGGAGGATTTTGTGAGTGAGAAGACATATATTTCTTGGAGACAATTCAGTGATTATCAAAAGAAATCGTGGAAAGTGCATAAAGTTGTTGTCATTTGGATTAATTATTGGAAGAATCGATTTGGAAAGGATTCCATTGTAGCAACTGTCTGAGGTTTGCAAGTCCCATGTGTCGGGTAAGTTAAGATAACATTTTAATAGTTAACATAACATTTTAATAGCTAATATAATGTTTAAATAATAAAATGATAACAAGTAAATAGTGAACGAAACAACATTTAAATTGTGAAAAAAGTATTAGAGTGTAAACAATTATAAAGTGATATCGGGGTTTGTTGGGAAAAGCAACCATTAAAGAAGTATTTTTAGAAGTTAAAGTAAAAGATTTGGAATTTGTCGATATGGAGTAAATATTAGGGTTCGTAAAGTTAGAATATGGAATTTAAGTAATTTTGATATATTAAGGTTAAGGGTAAATTGTGCAAATAATTGGATGCTAAGGGTAAATTGTTTAAAGTAATTATGGAAAAGTTGGGTTTAAAAGTCAATTGGGTAAATTGATCGTATGGAAATACGAAGATTTTAAAATGAGTAAATGTTTAGTGCATTAGGTCATGGATTGAATACGTGTGGAAGATTTTGATATAAATATATGTGAGAATGCGTATGAGAGTATATAATTTGATGAAACGCTGTAAGTAGGAAATGATGTTTATAGTATTATTGTTTATTTATTTATTTATTTATTTACCTATTTAATTCTTTATCTATCTATTTATTTATTCATATTTTTATTTATTTATTTATTTATTTATGTATTTATTTATTTATTTATGTATTTATTTATTTATTTATGTATTTATTTATGTATGTATTTATTTATGTATGTATTTATTTATGTATGTATTTATTTATGTGTATTTATTAATGTATGTATGTATTTACTTATTTTTTTTATTTTTTTTTTTTTTTTTTTTTTTATTGGTATAATTGTGAGGATGAATGTGAACGTTTGGTGTATGATTGTGAATATGAGCGAATGTGTAATTTAGTGTAGCAGTTTAAATATTGCTACGATGATTTATTATTATTAATATTAATAATAATCATAATAATAATTAATAATAATAATAATAATAAAAATAATTAATAATAATAATAATTAATTATTATTTATTATTTATTATTATTTTTGTTTAAAGGGCTCAATCCTGGATCTCATTCTGTCTCTATCCTAGTCACGATTACGATTCCAATCTCAGTAGAAATTTGTGTGAAGTCCCAGTCTGGAAACTTACTTTAAGCATTGGTGTGAGGACATTGGAATCCTGCTCGGAGCATTGGTGTGGGAGCCGACATTTTCGGAGACGTGTCATTGGGACACAGTAGAAGCAAAAATCGTGGTGCAAGTTCCCGGTGCGGTGTTTGAAGACAACAAACTAGTTTCATTTAACTTGGACAACATTTTTGAGGTACTATTGGTGCTTTTGCCTCCACTAAAGTATCGGAGTAAATTTGAGCTTTTAAAAATAAACCGGAGCATTATTTGGAGGATCATTCAACGGTGCGGATTGGAGCACCGCAACAGAAGGTGTATTCTGGTCGGAGGATTCATTTGGGATTTGGTTGACTCTACTTCATTGTAGTGGTGACGAGTTACTGGAGCATCGGAAGCGGTTCTGGAAACCAACACAACACCTGTGGGTTCGCTGCAGCTGGTCAGCGGCTGACAATACGGATCGGCCATAAATAAGTTACGAAGTCGTTCCTTTAATCTTTGTATATTTACTTTGCATATGTATATTCTGTCTCGATTTGTATGAATATATTGATAAATTTAAATATTTGGGACCTAGTTAGTTAGTTAGGTTGGGAGATATTTATAAAAATATATGCCCTTATTTTTAAATTATAATTAACATAAACTCCTCACTCTTTCCTTGGACCCCTCGAATAAGAACCTTTGAAAACGAAACAGAAGCACGGTGCTTGTGCTCCGACAACAATATTTATGCTACATAGATTTAAACAAATAATTAGAACTTGTTTTTTTAATATTTTTGTAGCATACTTTTAGCTCTTTTATTACAATAAAGTTTTATTTTGACTTTTATTAAATATACTTTTACAAAGCCTACTTTTAGCAATACTTTTAGCAATACTTTTAGCAATACTTTTAGCATACTTTTAGCATACTTTTAGCATAGTTTTAAATCATTTAATCCTTTAATAATATATATATATATTTATTTTTATATAATATATATATATATATATATATATATATATATATATATATATATATATATAATATATATTAATATATATTATATATATATAAAGAATATTTAAAATAAAAAAATTAATATTTCCTCTATCTTTGAGGAAGGGATTATACTTAATTGATAATGAGAAACAGACTCCAGTGCTACCCGATTACAAAAGCCGGAAAAATGTAAACAATGGTATATTTGTAACGCAATCGGAAAATATAAACTGCGATATATATATATATATATATATATATATATATATATATATATATATATATATATATATATATATATATATATATATATATATATATATATATATATATTTATATAATATATATATATATATATATATATATATATATATATAGATATATATATATATATATATATATATATATATATATATATATATATATATATATATATATATATTATAAGAAATTAAATAAGTGACTTTGTGTGTGTGTGTATGTGTATTCTTATTATTATTATTATTATTATTATTATTATTATTATTTATTATTATTATATTATTATTATTATTATTACATATATAATAAAAATGTCCTTATCTTATTTTTATTTTTTTTCTTATTATTTTATTATTATTATTATTATTATATATATATATATATATTATTATATATTATATTATATTATATAGTTACATATATTAATATTATTATACATAATACATATATATATATATAATTTTTTTTTATATACATACATATATATATATATATATTAGAGAGAAAGAGAGAGAGAGAGAGAGAGAGAGAGAGAGAGAGAGAGAGAGAGAGAGAGAGAGAGAGAGAGAGAGAGAGAGAGAGAGAGAGAGAGAGAGAGAGAGAGAGAGAGAGAGAGAGAGAGAGAGAGAGAGAGAGAGAGAGAGAGAGAGAGAGAGAGAGAGAGAGAGAAGGAAAATTCTCTTTACACAGAAAATGCAAACATCCAATATTACTTTAAACAAGAGAGCCTTTATGAGGTTGTTTTTTCCATTTATTTACAGAAATGGACGCAAGTAATTTCTTCCCTTAATTACATGTATTAAGCATATGACTGACAGAAAAGGGAAAAGAATTATTAAATCCTTAATTTAAAAAGGGCAATGCATTCTTATTTAGGTTCTGCAACGGTCATTTCTATAAATTGTGGTTGTAATTTTGGACGAAATATTTAATTTGAGTTTTTTAATATGAAATTAAACTTGACTTTTCATTAATATTTCGGGAATATTAACTGTTTCGTTGTAATGTGCTTGCATTTCTGAATGCTGCAAAACATAAATCTTTGACTTAAATTTTATTCTCACTGATTTATTCAAGTTGAGAGAAATTTGATAGCATTTAATTTAGTGAAGTCTATTTTAGAGCAATATGAAGATACTTACCTAAAATAGCGGATGCAATAATCTAGAAAATGGTACCCTCAATAAGTGACACATACCATTGCACTCCGATATCGCTGATCCCAGCGATTATCCTAAATATGCCCAAACTGTACTATATATCAAATACTATATATATATAGTAATATATTATAATCATATATGATATATATATATATACAAGTATATATATATATATTATATATACTATATATAGATAATATATATATTTATATATAATATATATACTATATATATATAATATACATGTATTATACTATATTTAATATATACTATAATATATACAGGATACTATTATACTATATATATTATATATATACTATATAGTATATATATATATACGTATATATATATATATACACCGTATTTATTATAATAAAAGTGGAGTTATTATATCCAGAAAAGTAAAAATGAAATTGAAAAGGATAAATAAATAAATTTATCAGCTTACCTATAGTATATATTGTCGCTCCTCCATTTATTTCAAATAATTCTTTTTATAAGGCAAAAAAAAATACCAATCCAGTTCAAATTAAAAAAAGAACTTAAAAAACTTTACATTATTTTTTTGCTGTGTGGTACGAAAAGAAAGCATTTAATTAATTTTATTATTGAATTTTCTAGTATGTGTCGTTCGAATGTTTCCCAAACATTTCAATTTTATTTTTAACGCAAAATTTTATTTTTCATTAATATATTTTATGAATTATAAAGCTTAATTGAATATTTCTTTTTTTTTTTGTAATCCTATTTTGAAACTAAAAAAACATTCTCCTCCGTAGGGAAAAAATCATCATTTTAAAGTAAGTTTTATTTTAATCCCTGAGTGCTAAAAGAAACACTCAAAATGGTAATTATTCATTCACTACTACAAAGTTTTTTTAAGAGAAGTACAATGTTCCTGACGATCATTGTTACTCATTTTAATCTTACGTGTCTCGTTCTTTATGCAATAGAAACTAAAGGAAAACTTTTACATTAACAAGAAAACGAAATGTTTTTTTATAAGTTACATTTTCATTTTAATTAACTATTAGGAAAAAAAACTTGTAATTTAATCTTCGTTTCTGATAATAGCTTCTTACAAACTCAATTTTCCTCATAAGCAAATTGAAATCAGATACTTTGCCACACAGAATTTAGCTTATCAATTTCACTATCATTAAAGCCGTCAAATTATTGTCAAATTTCACACATCCCTAATACAACCCTTCACATTAACACAGGCATACTTACTATATCATATATAATTATATATACTATTATATTATATAATATATATATATCTATATATATATATATATATATATACCTATATAGGGATATACTATAAAAAAAGATGAAAAGAAAAGAAAAAAAAACAAATGGAAAGTAAATTCACAAACAACCGCATATATGTTCGTAGTTATATTAATATGTATATACTACCATATACAATCATATATATTTTTCTATAGTAATAATATATATATTATATAGATATACATATATATAATTATATTATATAACTTTATATATATACTATATTTTAAATAAAATATACTATATATATACTATATATACCATAGAACTAAAGTTACGAACCACACAATATACTTATTACTATAGTCACTAATATTCGTAAAGTATATAATATATATACCTAAGTCATAGCCATATACCACGGTACTATATAGTATATATATAACTTAAAATTTAATACTAGAACATATACTGATCACCAAGTCTACTATATCAGCTATCATCTACTCACCCTAATTATATACTATAAATATATTATACTATATATAGTCTGTCTATATACTAATTATAGTAATTTGTCAAGACTTTGAGTGTGACTTAAGTTACTGCCACGACTCATAGTATCTTATCAACTATATACGTAATAAGCTAATATATATATCCCTAATCTCTATATAAGTATATATATAATACATTATACAGTCATATTACTACTACGTAATACTTACTTCGTTAGTACGCTATATAGTACCCCTACTAATACGTAGATATATATACCATTATATTAATGATGAGGAAAAAGAAAAACAATATGAAAGCGTATATTGACCACCGCCCCCGCTAGAAAAACATCAGATATTATGCGCTAAACACAGAAAAGAGCCATCTGTTTTTCTCCGCAAGCCCAAAAAATATTATAGCTGTAAAGAATTAGGAACCCTGCATTTCATTACTCGTTCTTCCTTTAACATAACTCAAATCTCCGATCACTCTTCTCACAAGAAAGGAAGACTTCATTTTGGTATCGCCTTCGATATTCTATTCACTTTCATTTTTGCGCCCAATCTTAAGCCATCTCGACATTTCAAAATGTTTGTTTTTATTCGGCTTATTACACTGAATTTGTCCAATTCTAGCGAATTGTGAAATTACGCTTCATATACGGCCTTATATATTTCCTAGTGCCTAAAAAAAAAATGTTGAATCCCTTGTTTAGGCCCAGATTAAAATTATTTGAAAAAGAAATTGCTGAAGGTAGATAGAGATATATCATAACCACTACTATATATACGTATACCTATATATCATATCACATAAACTACCCGACTATATTATACTATAATATATAACTATATATACCTATATATACGTAACTTACTAAACACCTTCCAACCATATCTCTTTGATATATATACCTATACATAAGTATCATACTATACTACATACCTATATATTATATAATATATCCTTATTAATTAGTATATATACTATTAATATACTACTATATATATACTCTACTAATATCCAAACCATACTTCATTTTTGCGCGGGGGGGGTGTTTTATATATATATATACTGATACACCTACTATACTATATATATATAGCTACTATATGATGATTATATATACTATATATATTATTATATATATAAACTATACATAT
>JABUQX010114316.1:10000-32413 GCA_015478945.1 Trachelipus rathkii | reverse complement strand
TATATATATATATAAGTGCATATATATGTTTGCATATTTAATGAAGAGACATGGTTCAGTATCAGCCGTAGTTGCCGTCTAGCTTTGAACTAGTTATATCTCTTAAAAATCTTGCTGAAGTTATCGTGTCCATAAAACTCAATAAGAATACAAGGTTCTAGAAGCGTGGTTTACAAAAACAGTCAAGATAAAAACATCAGGAGTTTTTACCCATAAATCATATCAAAAAGAAACCCCAAACACCCAGCTTCAAGAACTATAGTACCTAAATGCAAAAGCTCCTTATCATAATTTCTGCCTTTATAGCCTTTGGCAGTATCTTAAATATGGAAATTAACGAAAATAAAAAAATAAGAGTCGATACTCGAATTCTTAATATGATAAGTCTAAAATTACTATCTTCCTACGATTAAGGAAGCTAAATACTTTTATACATTTTTGACTTTGCCAAAATAAATCTTCTTTTATAAATAATAAATTTGATAATTATAAAATATTATGTCCTTTAAATAAATAATATTTTTAAATCAATAATAATAAGAATTATTTTTCCAAAATTAAATAAACAAAACTTAGTTGAATCTCATGTAATTATAAACTATGTGGGTCTCCCAGGGTAAGATAACTTTGACACACGCCCTCCTAAGAAGACATAAAGTGACGTGACATTCTACCTGAAAAGAATCCATGGATATCTCTCATTTGAAACATACAAGTCTTTCCTAATATATTGTACTGTGCCACTGTTTCCATCCATGCTAAAGAGCTTCTGGCTTCCTCGATCTGGACTTCGCCTCCTCTGTTTGGTCCGTTTTGTTCTTTATCCTGACCTTTGCAATGAAAGCAATCGAGATGGCAAACACTTTTGTATCAACGGTTGCCTGTTTTCCTCCCACTCCTCAATGTTCTTCTTCTCTCTCCAAACAGCCTTTCGATCATTCCCTCTCCATTCCAGTTCTCTGGCCATCCAGAAAGAAGCGGCTGGACTTTGGCTGGCTAAACGCCCTAGATTTTGTTGATGCATAATGCATCTTCTGCTCCTGATGGAGTGAATGAGGAGGGAGCAGTCACTGCAACTTCCTCTTGGTTTACTACAGAGAGTTCAAATTACTGCACGAGATTCTTGATGCAGAGGAGGCTGAAAGAGCACTGTATTGACATCGTTTTGCAGTCTCTACTAAACCATATTTTTCTCATGGTTTTTGAAGTTCCTTCCTTCTCTTTATTTTCTTTCAGGCACTACTTCATTTGCATCCTCCTTTTCATCTTGGATATTTTCCAAAGGATGGTCGGGCTGATCTTCTTGCATGACGCTCAAGTTTTAGATTCTTTCTCTTTCAACTTCCTTTCATATTCATCTTCCACTAGAGTTAACTGGAACACTCTTCCCACTAATTTACTATTAAAACCCTCAGGCATCACCGCTGTCAATTTTGACGCCTCTGCTTGTCCCATTAATACTGGCTCCAAAACAGCTTGAATGTGAGGAGTTTTCTGATTTTGGAATGGGAGATTCCCCTTTCAAAATTTTCACTGTCTTACTATCTTTTGTAGCAGTTTCCAGTTTCATGCATTTTGGCATTTATGTGTCACGTTTAGACATCATCTACTGCTATTTTTTTAATAGCTTCAGCTTCATAAACACCCTGGAATGTGGATGTGTCCACTGCCGGGTATCATTTTTATTTTGGCCAGTACTTTCGGTTTCAGGTAATCTCACCAATGGATGTCCAATGCTGGTATCATTTTTATTTCATTAGCATTGAGAACCTCCTTTAAATTTTAACAATGGATGTATCCTTGTCGGTATTAATTTTACTAATATCATTTAACCCATTGTGCGCCTGGGATATTTTCCAATGTTAAATCATATAAGGCGTCGTTCAGACATAAAGCTTCGACGTACCCCGTATAAACGGAGTGCGAATCCAAATTCTCTTCAGGGGCCGTCCTAATGGTGTTATCAATCAGAAGCATTTTTCTGACCACCTGTGAATGATGGTTTTTCACTTGAACCCTCTTTTTCTTGTAGTCATTACTACAATTTGTATCACGGAAGTACTGACATCAACGCCATTTTGGTGGTAACCATTGTTATGCATGAGGGAATAAAGTCCTGATATTTAATCATCCTGACATGACATTACGGATATAACGTAAGAATGATTTTCCATTGACGCAACATGCCGCCCTTTACCATTTTGCTCACGTCAACGCACTCATTGTCTTCCACAATTTGACATGTCGCTGCAAAAGTCCCCTTGTTAATAGGATTATCAATTGTAACGGCAGCATATTCTTGGGGCGTGCCATCTTTCTCCGCTGTCTTGTTATCGCGTTAAACTCCAATATTTGGCACAACGCCGATTACAGAATCTGCTGTTTCCATTTTTGGGTGGGCACAATGCAAGATGGAATCAGGGCTGTCTTTGTGGTATACATTCCACAAACTAAAAGTGAGTGTTGATAATATGACTTTGTATTTCCCTCAAGTATCAGATGCCTGCAGCAAGGGTTCGTCTTCCCTTGGGAATTCAAAGGCCCCCACCTCTTGCTTGTAGAAATCTATCAAAGGAGAAGGATGTCGTTTAAAACCAGAGATCCATCCTCTTAGATATCAGCCAAGCTCAAAGTAACAGGGTAGAAATGACTTCAACCCACTATAAGATCAAGTTAAACCTTGAAAGTCTTGGTTGAAACTTCTTGAGAGTTCACACCACCTTTACAGATTATGATTTAATTCGATTCAGTAATTGTAGTGGACCCTCATCTGCTTTGGGTACTTTGGTGAACTCAGCCTCATAACCATCTTCGGTCATGTTAAATTGAATAAGGAGGGCTTCCTTTAAGCTGGAAAAATAAGGGAGGCAACTTGCTACAAACCGACAAAGCACGTCCAGTTAAACACGCACCAACAAAAGATTGGCAAACTGCGATCCCACCTGAAGATGTCCGTGATAGCTCTCAAACGTTAGATGATACCCATATTTGTCCCTTGATTCGACGAACGGGCCATATTCGGTACTCCTAACACATCGAAGTGTGGGATACGTTGCTTTGCTCCTGGACGGACGATGAATTTCGATTTGGACAACAGCATTTTTCCAATTCAAAGTTCCATGTGCGTTCGGCTCTCTTCAGCTTTCCTATCGTCTTCATCTTTCTTGAGTTGAGATTCCTCTCTCTTAAGTTGAGCATTCCTTTCTTAGCCTCTCTCTCTTTCTCTTGAGCTGAGCTTCCTCTCTTTTAAGTTGAGCATTCCTTTCAGCTCCTTCTTCCTCTGCTTCAGCAATCCTCTCTTCTTTCTTGAGTTATACCTCTTTTTCGTTCTTCAGCTTCAATAGTACCTCTCCGCTCCTCAGCAACCTCTCTCTTCTTTGTAGGCTTTCTCTCTCTTTGATGAATTCAAGAGACTCTTTGAAACTCACTTTTAGGCCTAATTTTTGCTCGCTCAGAAACCAGGATTGGTAGTCCATTATTAATGTTGACGAAGTGGAGAAACCGTGAAGAATAAAAGAGATGTGAGTATCTGAATCCAGCAAGTATGATGAAGAAATAAAGTTGTATATTCCTTCGACAAGGCCACCCATAAACGCTAGATATTTTAACAGATGAGGACACGCTGTGGCGTCTTGTATCAGTCAAATAGTTTATGCAGCTGTCTTAGGTTTGGAACTTATGTTATATCCTTTTTAAAATCTGGCTGAATACTAGGCTCAATTTCCAATGAGAATATTTCCAATAATCAGGTCGCTGTGCAGGATAGCAAATCAATCAAGAACAAAGCAGAAGTTTTACTCTTCAATAATATTAAAAGATAATCCTATCACAAGTTTAAAGAACGATAGTACGAAACGCAAAAAGCCCTTATCATAAAATCTCTGCCTTTTTATAGTCTTTGGCAGTATCTAAAATAAAGCAATTAACTAAAATAATAATATCATTTCTTGAATTGATAAGTCTAAAATTAAATATCTACCTATCATTTTACAAGCTAACATTTTTATACATTTCAATTTGCCAAAAAATCTTCTTTATAAAATAATAAAAATTGAGTAATTATGAAAAATTATAATGCTTAAATAATAAATTTGATTTATTTCAAAATAGCCTTCAAAATTAAATAAACAAACTAGTGAATCTCACAATTGAGAAATTATGGCCTCCAGGCAAGATAACTTGACACATATATATATATATATATATATATATATATTATATATATATATAAGTATATATATATATATATATATTATTATATATATGCATGGCAAGTATATATATATATATATATATTTTTGCTATATATAAGGTTATATATATATATATATAGCATATATATATATATGTTATACCTATATATATATATATATTAGTGATGTGTGGAGAAGATGCAGCTCCTGAAGATTTCAGTTTAGGAAACAACAAAGCCCATTATTTGATCTCAGATGCATTGGCGCCATATTTTAAGAAAAATATTATTAAAGACCTTGAAAATGCTTATTGTGCAGTTTTGTTTGATGAAACTACAAATGCTGCAGGGAAAAAAGAATTGAAAATTGGTGTGAGGTATTGGTCTACAAGTCAAAATCAAGTTCTGTATAGCCATTTACAGACATTTTTCTTAGGTACTGCTACAGCTTCTATTCTAGTGGAAAAATTGAACTGTGCTCTTAATAACTCATCGATTCCATTACAAAATGTTCTTATGTTAGGATCAGACAGTCCAAATGTAAACAAATCAGTGAAAAGATCATTTAACGAGCAAGTAACCATAGTAAGAAAAAAAAGGACTTTTAAATATAGGGTTTTGCAATATCCATACAATACACAATGCTTTTCTAAAGGGTATAGAGGAATTAGGCGAAGATGCTTCAGAATTTATCTTTAGCCTCCATCGTTTCTTCCACAACTGGCCATCCAGATGGGAAGACTACAGTGAGATTCAAAGACAAACTGGCGTTATTAATCACAAGTTTATTAAACATTGTTCAAGTAGGTGCCTTACCATAAAGGAGAGTGCTGAAAGAGTTTTTGGAACAATGGAATGTTAAGAAGTATTTTCTTCCATATGTAATCGCATAGGCCCAACTCTGATGAAAGACTGATATTTGAAAATTGTGAGGTTGTGAAAAACCTACCATGAGCAGAGCTTAATCCTTTGTTATATCTAGCCACATATTTTTATTTAGGTGTTTGCAGCTTCTTCCAAAAAGAAGAACAATTAATTCATCTCTTGCATTCTGTTTTGTCATCATTAGTTATGAAACTGTTGGAAGGATTTGCAAGTCAGAATTTCTCAAAGATCTTGATTTAAAAAAAAAAATTGATGCTGCTTTTTTAATACTGAACATTTACTTGCCATTGAAAGAAATCCAGTTTTCTGATGATGTATTAAGAAACTTGGAAAATGTTTGTGAAAAAGACAAAACGTTTTTCTGTATGCAAGCACAAAAACATTTTGTTGAATCTGTTAAGCATGTTGTGAATAAATCATCTGTGTCGAGCTCTCTGTTGAAAAAATTTACATGTCTATCCCCTAATGGGAGATTGTCCAAAGAAAGGCCAAGCAAAATATATGAATATGAAAACGTAAGGTCATGCTATGGAAAATCCATACAGACATACTCTTAGATGAGTGGAAACTAATACAATTGGAAAAAGCTGAACCAGAGTCTGAAAAAAATCTATAGATCTGTATTGGGCTCAGCTTTTTAATAAAACTGATTCATTAGTAAACACTTCAAGATTTCCAATTAGTTGAAAGAGTAAAGTGGTAAGTCACTAACGCTGTCACATGAGGTAATAGATGTAAGCGGAGCATTTCCACATCAGCAGAATCCCCATAAGTACCTTCAGGTCACCAAGTCAGAGAGAATCCTAAAACTAATCACTGTTAAAAGTGCTCTTAAAATGTGTGATAACAAACCTTACCTTATTTCTCTAACTCCTGAGCTCTTCCATGGACTTTAGCATATAAACAATACATTGCTTACTTGGATAGAGTAAGAGAAAAAGGAGACTCGAAGATGAATGCTGCAAAGGCTGAACAAGACAAAAAAATTGTAAAACAGGAAACATAAAACACCATGACTAAAAATGAAAATTCGATGATGAACAACTGCTGATGAATCTATGAAAAGAAGAGGCGAGCAAAGTGGAAGTGCAGGCAAACCGATTGGAAGCCAATGAAAGATTGAAGAGAGCTTTAAAGAAAAAAGATTTTAATGAAGCAAGCTTGGCCCAAGCGATGCTGGGAAGGTGTCACCAATGTTCAGAAAGAGGCATCTGAAAAAGACGTAGTGTGGAAAATTCACAGGTTGCTGTTGAAAAACGTAGAAACAAGTCCTTCAGTGAAACCGTATGAAGAAAAAAAGTTAATTTGCTTATTTTGCTTTCATTCATTCATAACTTCGGAACCAAAAACAGTAAGTGTATTTTCTAGTAAAGTATTATTCCATTTTCTTTACATTATGACTTTCTAAAAACTAACATTTCATTATTATATACTTTCACCTTCAGTATTGCATTTTAAAACCTACTTCATAGTTTTTAGCATCTCAAAATATTAAGTAAATAGTATTATTATAGTAAATAAGTTAGGTCACATTGAATTTTAGGTAATGGAAATTGCAAATTCTTTTCACTGCTTTTCTCAAAAATATGTTATTTTGTCAGCATTTCAGTCATTTTTTCCCACTTTTTTTCAAACATATCCATTTCCATTTTTCACTTTTTCAAAATTTTATCCACTTTTTCACTTTTTTGAATTCATATTCTCTATAAAATGGTATGTAAGGAAAATTAAAAATAAACAATTTAAATTGGCTACAAAACAAATGTCAAAATAAAAATGTACGTATTTTTATAATAAAAATTACTAAGTTTTCCTGAAATTTTTGTAAAAGTTTATACAAAAATTGTTTTGGGAGCTGATAGAGTCATTAAATCCATCTCCGACTCTTGGGAAATCGATCTGACTCTTGACTACTAATTTCTTGAAAACGCCGCTCCCGCGCCTCCAACTCCCCTGACCTCTGGTAATACCCCCTGATATTTTCACCATGCTGATTCGATCCTGACCCTAGCAGATAGCTTGGGGGCAGTTTGACTACTCACACCAATGACGACAAAAAGAAGAAACTCCGAGAATACTTCTCGACTGTCCAAGCAGGAGTACTACCACGTGTTCTTCTTTTTCCCGCTCACTCGGCTTAGGGGCCAAACAGGGTACCGTGCATGGTGAATAATAATACCAAGAACCGGGTCAATATGTACATAAGAAATGCAATAACTCTGCAATTAAATTTGTATTTGTAAATACCCGCTGATATTTTTTCACCATGCTGGGATTCGATCCCGGACCCTAGCAGCAGATGAGCATGCAAGTGTTTGACCACTATGCCACAACGAGACAAAAGAAGAATCCGAGAATACTTATACTGTCCAAGCAGAGCATTACCAGCAGCCTTCTTGCTCTACTGGCCAAGAGGCCAAAGGCACTAGGCAAGATATGGTGAATAATAATACCAAGAATCGGGGTCAATATGTACAAATGCAATAACCGGCAATAAAATTTGTATTGTAAATTTGTATTGTAAATATTGTTGGATTCAATCCTGGACCCTAGGAGATGAGCATGCAAGTGTTTGACCACTATGCCAGATGGATGTGAATTGTATGGTGACTAATATTACACTGACACTACAACCCACACTGACTGACTACTTCAATCTCATACAACATTACACTACTACTACTACTACTACAATACTACGACTAAGAACCATATATTCAACTAAAACAATACATTACAACTGAGAATCATACCACTACAACTGAAAGCATTCCACTACGAATACTATTCTGCTATTTTACTCCTCTACTTCTACTGATCCATTAGTCAACATAGTAGGTCGTACTCTGGAAGTTCTGCAAACTTTCACTTCATTTTCTTCTTGTATTTACCGTAAATACGAAAACAGGTTAAAACTGGTTATTTATTAGTTCATCATTATTAATCATTATATAATTATAATGAATGCCACCAAGGCACTTTATATAACATTTTTTTTTAAAAATTGCTTTTGATTTATTTGTTCTGATGCCTCATCATTCAACCGTACAACCTTAAAGTTACTCTCATCAGAGAACGCTATATTACCTGTGTCTTCTCCAAAATTTATCTCTTTAACTATGGTATATGTAAGGGGAGGAGGTGATTCAACCGGTTGTGGCCGCAGTTGCGATTGACGTCGTTGATTATCATTTAAAGTTAAAGAAAGGGACAAGGGGCTCTGGGGTTCTGGTCTAAATCCAGAAAAGTCTGAACCGGTAGCACCACTCAAGTTGAAACTAATTAAACCAGAAGCTCTCTCAACTAAAGCATTTCTCTGAGATGAGGGCATCTGGACGTTCAATGATTATACTACCAAAAGGTATACCTTTCAAAAAAGCATTTCGAAACGGTGTACTTGCATAATTCAATGTGTGAAACTGGACACAGTCAACATTAATAAAGGAGGAAACTGAACCATCGACCCGACTATGGGTAATAAAACTGGAAGGGATAAATGGCTGAGGTTGTGAAATCACTGTAATGCAACAAAGTGGAATTTACGCAAGATAAGTTCTCACTAGTGTGGGTACTTGGAGATTTAGTAGGGGTAGGAAGAACATTGGAAATACACCCTTCACTATGAATACCCGAGATTTGTTGTTGCTCTTTTTCACTACTTTCAACTACAATATCTTTAAAAGAGGAAGCTTTATGCTGCAACTGAGTAGGACTAACATTTATTGGTGTAAGAATGGGTATCTCCTGTGAAGGAACTTGTGAATCCATCATATATTTGTTTAATTGTTCAAGTTCTGCCACCAGATTTGGTAGTTTAGAATATACTTCCATAGGGTTGGGATTAAATTAGAGGATCCTCTTCAGCGGATTAAAAACTGGAATCAATTATGTTTGAAACATTGGACAGATTATTGTCGGTAACTACATATCGGATATCAACTTCATCTACTTCATCCTCTTCGTCTTCTTCTGTGAAGAATTTCTCCTTAATTTCTTGTTTTCTTATTAAATATTTTTTTAGATATGAGGGTATCTCAATCCACCCTCATAAATGGGAAAAGTGGTTTTTTTTTTTCGGGCTTCTTGGAAGGACTGTTAAGTTGTTGAATGATAAGTGACTCGGTTGGAATTCACCTCTTCTACCCTATAAGGTCCTTCCCATCTACTTTTAAATTTCTGAAGGGTACTGTGCCCAGTGCGTATGACCTTTTTAACCACCAACTGTCCTACTTTATATGGTTTAAAGTTGGCACTACCCTCCTTCCAATACTGAGGAAAACTGTGATTCTGAGAATGGGGTTTCTGCAATAGAAAGTCTGATGGCGACATTTGTAACACTATAGGATGTATGGTTATAAATGAGAATTGAAGAGATTTCTTCATCCCAATGAGTCGGTTGTTCAAGAACCAGACATTTTAAGATCTGAATAAGGCTCCGATTAAATCTTTCGCACATACCATTACTAGCTGGATGGAGTGGGGATGTGCGAACATGTTAGATATTGTGTTCTTGAAGGACTTGTTGGAAATTTTGAGAGGCGAATTCTGTGCCATTATCTGTAAGAATACAGGTTGGCACTTTTGGAAGAAATGGGAGTATTTTGTGCTTCAATTTCTGATACACCGTAAAACTGGTTTTATCTGATAAGGGGATAACTGATACCCACTTAGAAAAGTGATCTATGAGTACCATGCAATACTTGTTACCATGGGTTGTTTTGGGGAACTGCAGTAAATCCTTTGTGCAGAGATCAAAAGGGTAATTTGCTAGAATTTTCAACATTGGTGGAGTTATTATAGAAGAATAAGTTTTTTGTTTCTGGCATACAGGGCAGCAACGTACAATTTCTGAGATTACCTGATTCACCCTTGGGTTCCAGAAATACTTATATAACAGCTGTAATAATTTGTTGCGCCCAATATGGGCACACGAAAAATGAAGATTTAACACTATGTGAATCAAAAGATCAAACGAAATGACATAAAGCATTTCTCCTGATTTTGTTCTGTAATATAATATACCAATCTCAAGTACAATTTGGGAACGGTTCATGGTATACAGCTTGCTCACATTGAGCCAAGAAAAACTGGTATTATTTTGCAATCCTTTTTTAATTAATTTTAGATCTTTATCATTTGACTGGTTCTCCAAAATATCAAGTTCATCAATATTGGAGTCGGTTAAAACGCCTTGAATCATATTAATTACATGTACCTGTGGATGCAGTGAATCTCTGTGAATGATTCCTGTGGCTATACTTATGAGTTTATTGTCCTTACGTTGGACCAGTTCTTTTTGAATGAGGTCAGGGAGTAAGTGATTGTCCCTTAATGAACAAGTTCCCAATAACAGTGTGTATTCCATACAATCATGGGGAACTATGAAAAACTGAGATGGTTGAGTACAAACCCCCCCTTGAAATCTTAGTGTTAATTCTAAATAATGTTCAATAGGGATCCTTTCACTCTTTCCAAAACCACTAATGGCTTTAATCGCAACATCTGCTGAAGGCAGCAATCGTACATTACCCAGCCGAAGGACAACCGCAGAACTAACTAAGCTAACCCCGCCCCACTATCTATTAAGCAATCGTAAAGGGTGTCATCCCTCCCTTATATAGCCACACATACTATTAATGGGTCTACATCCGTTTGGCAAAGATTAATATCTATGACCATGGCATCTTCATGGGATTCAATATTTTCTGAGTTGTTAGATGCATCCAGTAACTGTTATATTTTCCATAGGTACATCATGAGCATTATCATCTTTGTCCGTTGTTTTATCCAACTTCTCCACAAGTTGGCTCACATTTGTGGAGAGCTGGTGTTTACCTTATTTATACTGGTTTGTTTCGCCCCGGCACTGTCCATCATAATGGGACTTTTTACACCACCCACAATTTTCAATATACTTCATCTTAGGTCGAACACTGGGTTGATCATCAGAATGTGGCTGTGTATTCTCAGCACTAGAGACTGTCTGTGGATTTTGTTTTTCTTTCAAAAACCCGTTTATTAGGGGAATATTTCTGTGGGTTAGGTCTTATGTTAGCTGTATTTTTTGGTGACATCTGATTTGTACAGTTAATGCCCGCATGTGGGCCTTTGCAAAAAGGACATACTTTGTGAATATTATTGGAGGTTTGGTGTAGGGGGATTACAATGCCAACACATTCACCCTTTATGTCCCCTTTTCAACAATAACTGCAAATATTCTGATATTTGAAGCATTCTTCAATTACATGTCCATCTTTGTCACAGTAATTGCAATGTAATGAATCTGTATTTGTGTATTGACGATAACTATTTTTATTGTCGTTGTAAAATCTACTGGTATTATGAGATGGACTGTGAGTTTTCTATGGTGAAGTCTTCCTTTCTCCATCAACTTTCTGCTTGAAGCTATTATCATCATTATTCTTTGGAATACTGGTTACCCTGGGACTGTTTTTTAACATCTCTGCCCAACTTGGTCTAATTGTGTCAATACGGATTGTTTGATTTAAATCTGTATCATCCTGAGTTACTTTTCTCTCTTTCCTGAACATCTATACTTATTGGCATTTTACATTTAGAAAAGTCCCTATCATAAGAATCAGCCAAGGTTACTATTTTTTCCCATGGAACCCTGGTTCGACTATCTAATTCCTGCTTGATTAAATACTCTGTGATCTTTTTCTCCACATGAGGGTGTAAACTGAGAATGAAAGCTGTACGCAAGGAATCATGCTCCCGCATATTAATACTGTGGTATGTCTTACTAGCTAACAGAAAATATGAATAAAGTAATGAAGAAAATAATTAGAGAAGGGGGAGTCAAAGAAGTTTGTTTTAATTTTTGCTGTTTTTCCTCTTGCTCTTTGACTGAAGGATAATTTCGATCAGTTTTGGTCACCAGGGTGTACAATTGAAGGAATGACCCTTCTAATTGCCTTCCTAAATACTGCAACCACTGGTGCTGAGAGTTTGGATAGTGTAGTGAGCAGTACGCCTCGAAGTCTGCAAAATATTGTATTAAGTTTTGGCCAGCCTCATATCTGAACTTACCAGGTTCCAAAACCTTAATCTTCTGTGAATTCTTTATCAGTTCTGTTAGGAGTATTACTGCTTGAGACAACAAAGCTATCTGCGGTTGCCACATGTCCGCCACAGGACTGGCAAAGAATTGTTGTTGGGGAGGAACATTTTGTGGGTCTGGGGTATGAAAACGGAGTATTAGGGAAAGATGGAAATCCTCCAGGCTGACCCATATCCATTATGGATGGTATCGGATTATTATATACCATGCTAGTAACCGGTGTTAAGGGTATATTTGCATATTTAGGATACAAGGGAATTCTCTCAGTGAAATGCTCAGAGGTTGTTACAATTTCAACAGGGGTAGACATCATTGCTGGGGCTGATATTTGTACTGGGGTCTGCATGTTCGAAATTGGTGAGTATGCAGGAGACCCTAAATTTATTAAATTATAATTAGCTTGCAAATCCTTTGTTTATAACTGGAATTTTGCTTAGATCAATGGAAAATTGATTGTGGTCCCTGTTCTCGGGCGCCAAATAAAATGTAATTTATGTTAGGGAGAGTGATGGTCATTCAAGGGTTTTGAATGGGAAAAGCTACGTTAATATTGTGGCGGACCCGAACTGTCTTGACGACAGGAAATACTAGTTTCCAATTTCTCCCTAATTTCTGAATGAGATTGTAAAAGTATAAATAATATAAACAAATATATAAATACGTAGATAAAGAAATAAATAATAGATACTTAATAAAATGAAAACTTTTACAATTATATTCCGGTAGCTTTGCAAGACGTTAGGTTTAGGCTACGGTAGGGTAAACAGTGAGAGACCATGCACAACCCCCACTTTTCCTTTACAAAATTCCAGTATTCTACCTTTAATATTAATTTCAACAAAGCTTGAAAAACAAAAATATTCAACAACACAAAGGGAATGCAAGCTTGCAATAAAAGGCAATTAGAAACTTAATATATTTATTTAGATGGACCGATATACGTGTCCTAAAAACTGGTTGCTTAATTATTTTATTTACTTTCCTTTATTTTATAGATGAGTAGAGAAACGCTGGAATTGTCCTGTTTTGTTATTTTATTATTCTTTTAAATGTTTACTTTAATTTAAGTTAATCTTTTACTGAGTTTCAGAATACTTTTTAGTTATTCAATATAAGATCCCACTATGATTGAGCAAAAGGGGTAGTGTGGGGTTTATGAAAAAGTGCTATAAAACAGATGATGGATTATACTTAAATTAGGATTGATAGTTCTGCGCTGATGTTAATTTATGTGAATCCTATTCAGTTATTAATTTGTCCTGCACATAACTTCAAGCCAAGGAATTAAAAATACAACCAGACAATAAAAAACCAGGTGATAAAACCAAGGGTTAAAACCGGGCAATAAAACCAAGGGATAAAACCTAAAGAAAGAGGTACGTATTAATTAAATAAATTTCTATCTCTACCTCCCACATAACATAATATAATAATATAAATAAAACATAACTATATAATAATATAACAAAATATTATAACAAACATTATTTTGACCCACCCTTTAGATTATTATAATCTCCTATGAGGGTTTTTCTGTAAATATTGTATTAGCTGTTGTTAACTTTGACTTCTATTGGACTGGCTGTTATTCTATAAATAAAGTTTCATTAAATAAATTAAATAATCAGGACTTCCATAGCTTCAGTTAATAATTAATCTTTTTCTCATTTTATCATATTATTCATTATATCATTATCATCAAATTAGTGTATTATAAATCTTAATTATAACTACTACTTTTATATCCCTTACCCTGACTAGTATTCTATATTCTTATCTTTATTATTCTTCTTTATTCCACTTTGGTATTTGGTTTATAACTATCACCTTTCCTACTATTTTACTACTTTGAACTTTTAATTAATTACAGTATATCTAAATATTATAATAGAAAATTAAGGAATATCAAATAATACTTATAGGCATCAGATTTTCACATTAACCTCTTTGACATCTGCTATAAAAAGAAAAGAATTTTAGTGCACATGATTAATATAAAATAATAAATTTGGGACAAATATTTACAAAAGGACTTATGAGAACATAAAGCCCCCTTACAACGGTTAGTTAGATGATGTATGGATATGTGTTAAGCCATGACCAATGGAGGGGGAGGGGGGCAATAATGTTGTAGATGTCATTATAGGATTTAGCTGGAGAGAGAGGGTGGGATTTTAGTCTTGTGTCGGGAGGGGTGGAGAAATATTTGTGACACTGGTGTGGGTTGGATTAGAGTTTTCTGGTAGAATTGAGTCCCCACCACTCCAGGTGGGTAGAGAAGAAAGGATGTAAGTCTCTGGCATGTACATGTGATGGGCGTAGATTTTAGTGATCCAGTGATAATTCTGAGGCGGTGTTTTGTGTAATTTGTTATTTTTTTGAGTTAGATTTTGACAGTGCAGGGAACCATTGAGAGGAAGCATTAGTTTATATGATTCTGAGAGTTGTTTATAAGTGTGGTAAAGGTGTGTTTTCCGTTCAACTTAAGCTTGTTGGGAACGGAGTTCGAGAGGTTATTTAGTTTCTGTGGGTTGATGAGGTGATTGGTCGATTTGTTAGAATCATGTGTGTGGTCATAGGTAAGTTCCTAGTATTTTTGGGGTTTGTTTAGTGGAGGGCATTGTTTGTTCAAGAAAAAACTGTTGGGTGGCAGTGATGCATTGGTGGCAGTCAGTGTTTGCAGGTTGTCTGAAGTTTTGAGAGCGGAGGCGGTCATCCTTGTCTTTATGGCGTGGTTCTTTATCTTGTAAGGATTCTTGGGTTGTGATGGTGGCTAATATTTACGTCTGGATTTTGGGAAATGAGGCTGATATCATCTGCATATGTGATAAGTTTGGAGGAATTTGGTGGGTAGGGAGGCAGGTATGCTGTGAAAAGATTGAAGAGGAATAGAGAGAGAATGGCGCCGTGACGCCGTTTTGTATTTAATGCAGTCGGAGAGATTGTTTTTGTGGAGAACTTTGGCAAATCGGTTAGTGAGAAAATAGAAAGCCATTTTTTGTCGTTATTTCTAGCGGGGGACTTGAAGGATTTTTTGAATTGAGGAATGATTGCGGGACAGTGTGCAAAGGCTTTGTTGATGTGATTTCTGTTTTGAGAATGATCTATTGGGATGGGATTGGTTGATGCTATTTGATGATGTGTTGGGTGAGGGAGTTAAGGGCTGTAGTTGTGGAGTGGTTGCTTTTAAAGCCCATGTGGAAATCTGGCGGTGGGTGATTGAGGGGGAAATTTGTTTAATACTAGTTTCTCCAGTAGTTTACTGATGAGAGAGGAGAGAGATAGGAAAAGAGGAGGGGAGTTGCGGGCTTTTTTTTTAGGTTTGAGTTGGAGGATGATGATGTGTGTTGGCTGGTTTCCAGTAGGGTTATATAGTAAGTTGCCAGAATTATTGAAGATTTCTGTGATAAGGAGAAGTGTTTAACTGAGTTTTTAAATGTAGGTATATATAATATATATATAATATATACTTATATATATATATTATATATATAATATATATATATCATATATTATATAATATATATATATATATATATATTATATATAATAGATATATATATATATATAATATATATATATGTAGGTATATATATATATATATATATATATATATATATGATTCGACCGTCATCGAGTAAAGACGCGGTAAAACCAGAAAAGAAGCGAAAAAGAGAAACATCAGAAGGAAGACTGGAGAAGAATAAGAAAAATCTTAGTGTTTTTTTTGGAAAGAAGAATGAAAATTCTGAGAAGGCAACAACATTTGTTTTGAGAATTATGTTTTTAGAGGAGAATGCTTTAAGTTTGAAGTTCTAGTAACTAGTAAAAAAAATATATGTTAATGATTAGAAATTTCAAAATTTTTAAAATTTAATTAATTAATTTTTAAATAATATCGTTTATAATCTGAGATGAAGGAGCAACAATATTTTCGGCAACATTTCTTTTAATTATTTTGAATGAATTATTAAAACAAAGTGGAAAATAAAAATCTGCAACTTTAAATTCTAGGAACGGTGAACAGAGCAGAGCTATTGGTGTGAAGCTGCCAATCTCGAAGTCGTCGCTTGAATCAAATGAAGATTTCTCTTCGTCTGATAGCAAGGGGCTGAAAACCCAAAACCCCCTTCTATCAAAATTTTATTTTCATGAATGGCGTTGATAAGCTTTTAATACCCTTATCAATCACCAACAACCACCCTGCACCTGTGCGGGATATGGTGATTTGTATAATAAATAAATAAAAATAAATAAAAAATATATAATTTTTTTTTTTTTTTTTTTTTTTTTTAACAGTTGTCACCACCACTCACGGGCAGAGCCCTATTCAAGGAGGGGGTGTTGCACACCTCAGACATTCATCAGCTAACGCAAACTACGCAGATGAGCACAGACGCAGGCTTTAAAGTGAGAGAGATTAAATTCAACAGGAAACACAGAAGATGGAAGAGAAGTTCCACAGAACAAAGGTGGCAGGAAAGAAGGAAGCACCGCAGCGAACTAGCCTGGAGTTACCCAATATCAACACAAAAACTCATGCCGCCGACCACAGCACCCCTTGTGCCCTACGAGGGCGTCGTAAAATGTGTGGTACGCGAGTTAAAGCTCCCTCGAGCACTTGCGCTGCGGTACCTATAGAAAAGAGATAAGGCACCAACATCGCGCCGCGATAGAGAGTCAAGTGAACTGGAAAGTACAGAACAGTTTATAAGCCTTTTTGGCCTTTGACTCAGACCCATATCCAAAAGCCGGGTGAAACCAGAGCCCCCCTAGATATGAGAGCAGTACTCCATACAAGGGCGGATGAGGCCCTTGTATAGCTGGAGCAACTGAGAAGAGGGAAAAAAAAGTCTCGCAGTCTAAACAGAACTCCCAGTTTCTTTGAAGCCGCCCTTAGCAACCGTTGTGATGTGAGCTTTTGCAGACATTTTTTGTTTATGTTAAGGCCTAAGATGTTTATATTGTCAGCAGAAGAGACGAGAGAACCGTCGAAGAGATAGAAAGTTAGAACGTGTCTTAGAGAGGGAGATTGTAGAAGTTGATGGGTTTTTAAAGAATTGAAATTCACAAGGTTGAGATGACCCCACCCGGGAAATTCTATCCAGATCAGCGAGAATAGATCAGAAAGATTAAGACGAAAGGGCAATTCTAGAAGTCAAAGAGGGAGCAGAATTGAAATGAGTGAAGAATGCAAGCGGTTCGAGTCATCGGCATATCGAGTGGAAGAGTTTAGAGTGCAGTGAGAAGATCATTAAACTTGAAATAGTATGTTTGATAAAGTAGGGAGATAATGACAGACCCGGGAACACCATATTGATAGAAAGGAAGAAGAAAGGTCGCCCATCAACAACAGGCGATTATTTTGAGCGATTGAAAAGAAAACTTAGACATAAGAAGCAAAGAGAAGGAGGAAACCCAAAGGGAGGTGGAGCTTGGAGAGCAGCGACGTGTGCCATACCCGGTCAAAGGCCTTGGATAAGTCAAGCGCCACCACGCGCAAGTTCTCCCGAGTTCCTGAGCGGAAAACCATAGATTCAGTAAATAGGAAGTAATATCGCAGTAGACTCGAGCGCCTGAAAGCGTTTACTGTGCGATCGGAAAGAAGTGAATGAGATTCCAGATGATCTAAGAATGAGAGTTGAGAAGGGTTCAAAGATCTTAGATAGAATACAAGTGAGAGCGATAGGGCGCTGATAGGTTAGAAGGATCAGAGCGCCTTCCTTTTTTCGGAATATTGACATTGAGCGTGCCCTTCCAACACTGAGGGAAAATATTAGTAATTAGACATAGAGAATATAGTGAACGAGGGGCGGGGTCAGCACGAAGCACACTTCCTCAAAAATCGGAGAGGAATGCCATCCGGGCCACCCGCCTTCCTACTGTTCATAGATTGCAGGAGCCCATGCACCCGATCAAATGTAATCACAGGCAAAGGCATAGGACACCTGAGAGCAGAAGGTGGAGATGATGAATGCCAGAATCGTCCGAGGGTTGAGTTAGAGGAAAAAAAGGAGGGAGGCCGAAGAGATTGGCTTTTCAGTTGAGAATTAGAACGAACGCATTCAGATCGAATAAGAAGGAGGAAGACCAGATTTACAGAAGTTGTTATGCGAGATTTTTGGAAAGATGCCAGAAAGATTTATCAGCCCGCTTTGCTCGACGAAGAATATCCCTGCAACGATTTCAGCTGAATGAAAAAATTAGCAAAGAGTGATAGGAGAATAATAATTTATATTAATATATATATATATATATTATTAATATATATATATTATATATATAATATATAATATATATATATATATATATATATATATATATATATATATATATATATATATATATATATATATATATATATATAATATAACTATATATATATATATATATATTATATATATATAGATATATAATATATCATATATATATTATATATATAGGAGCACGAGTGTAAAAAGTTTGTTTGAGGCACCGTGCATATAATATATATATATATATATATATAGATATATATATATATATATATATATTATAAAATATATATAAATATATATATATTATATTATATATATATAATATATATAATATATATATAGATAAATATAAATGCCACACACACACACGCACACACAACACACACACACACACACACACACACACACACACACACACCACACACACACACACACACACACTTCACTAAACACAGAACACTAAACCAAAACATACCTCGGGGATACCTCAAAAAAATACAACCCAAACTAACACTTGAAATCTCAAACCTGATCAAACAAAACTGTGTTAGGGAGAGTGACAAAGCACTGAAAGAAGTTACCCACAAGGGAAAGTTACTGCGCTCCGAACTGAAATTTACCCGGTAGAAAACAGAGTTTCCTTTCAAACATTTCACACTTAAAATTTAAGAATAAAATAAACTATGATCTGACACTAAGACTACAAACTGATTGTTTTATGACTGTGAAGGGACAGTTTAGTTTGATTGGAAATATTAGGTTAAATTTACTACAATTGATCTATTAGTCTCTACACTGTTATTAGTGTATATACTGATATTAGTGTTAGTAGTGATATTTAGCCGACTTTAGCTTAACTGTAAACCGTGTTACTCAACAGAACTGACAAATTCAATCTCCTTCCACCCAATTCTGCGCCCATAAAAAGTTCTGATCTGAGCTGGCAATTCAATGAATGACCCTCACCACACAATAAGGCAAGAATCCATTTTCTCAAATTTTCAAATATTAAAATTTAAGTTATATTTCATAGTTATATTATTGGGAAAACAAAAATTCGTTTTTTCAGTCTTTTCTTTTATTAGGCCTTATCTTTTAAGCGCGGGGAAAGCTTAAAATAAATAGTTTATCAAGGACGAGCCTTGCAGTTACATATGTTGAGTTGATATATTTTAAATTCAGTATATACATGATTCTATATTGCTAGGCAATATAGAATTCATTAAATGTCCAATATGTCCAAAATACAAGAAATCTGCTTCCAAAATTAGTATAAATAAATTAATTTGACAAAATGGAATAAGATGTGTACAATTGTATGTGATTATTGAAATGGATGGCAGACCAAAAAACCACAAAATTACTGCGTACTCAACGTTTGAGTGGTATCTATGTTCTTGAGTTGGTTCATATTCTAGAATTGTGGAGTGAGGCGTTGACACTTATTTGGAAGATGCCCGGATTGACAAGGGACTGAATTGCTAGGTTCCAAAAGGTAAGCAAATTGCCCTTGAAAAAGCAACTCATTTAGACCTTACAAGCCACCCGTGTGCACTTACGTTGAAACTTATAAGGCCCGGTTTAATAAAAAACCAGACTGAACTGAAATTCTAAGTCCCAGTAATAGCACCTGTATAAAGTAGCAGAAACAAAAGCAGATATAGGATATGCTCCATAATAATCAAATAACACAGTTAATGGAATAAATAAGTAAATTATTAAATTATCAAAGAAAAATAAGTGTTAATACTGAATTGAGTGTTTACCCTAGGAGATTATATCCCTTGATTATGGTGCTGAGAGTCCTGCGGGACAAGGCACTGAAAAAGATTTGATGAAGGAAGAAGTGATTAAGCAATCAAATATTAATGGAGCAACCCAAAACACATCTATAAAAGAAAGCAAGCTATAAACACAACAATAAGAGATTTAAATAAATAACGTTTGCTTCCACAGATTCTTTTGTCCGCAAAGATGATAATTTTGTGGTGGCCCTTATAATAAGTGCCACACTTAGTTAGAAAAATAATGATCTGCGAAGTGACTACTTCTACTATTTTTTAATCTTCCTAAGAAATGATAATTAGTAGTAAAGGGAAAATAAAATCAAGATTACAACATAAAATAGAAAATAACAGAAAGATATATTTATGTACATGTAAAATATATATATATATATATATATTATACTATTATATTATATATATATTATTATATATAATATATATATATATATATAGTATATATATAATATATATATATATAAATATATATATATATATATATATAATATATATATATATATAATATATATATATATATATATATATATATATATATATATATATATATATACATATATATATATATATATACTGTATGGTAGACTTTGTGTGTGTGAGTTCTAGAATTCTAATGGTTAAATTTAATTTTGAAAAAGTTAAAGTATGTGTGGTTGTGACGTATGGTCCATCTGAGGGAAACGTTGAAGAGGAGTACAATTTTTTTTTGGTTAATCTGAATGATGTTTGGATGGTGGTGAGTAGGAGCTTCAGATAGATTGTGTTGGGGGAACTTGAATGGTTGGATAGTTGATCAAAAAAGGGGATGTATAACAGGTGGTTTTAGGCACGGTGTCAGTGAGCAGAATGAGAATGGTAGGAAGGTCATTGATTTCTGTGAGGAGAGAGGATGTGTGTGTAAGTAATACTTCTTCAAAACACAAGAGTATCCATAAGATATACTAGAGTTCGGTGTAGTGAGATGTATCGAAGTGAAAAAGTATATTGTATTTGTCGTTTGGTGCAAGAAATGTTAAGTATGTGTTGGATGTTAAATCAGTGGAGGGGATTTAGGAATGGGCATTTTATCGGGATCATTATGTTGTTCATATGTAAAATTAAGTTAGTGGACGCTTGGATGGAGAGGAAGGCTGATACGAAAGGAAGTAGGTAAATTAAGAGTGAGAAGTTAAGTGAACAAGGTATAAAGGAATAAGTATGTAAGAGCGCTCGCAAGTTAAATCAGTTTTTGAATGTGAAACAAGTGAAACTGAACTAATCTGGGGCAAATGAGGAAGCAGTAGTTATCAGTGCAAAAGAAAGTATGTGATGTGCTAAAGTAGGAAGTAAGAATGTAAAAGTGAGTGGTGAATGAAGAGGTGAATGCAGAGCGGTTAACAGTAAAAAGAGCGTGTTCAATGTACTAAAGAAAATGATGAGGTTTCAAAAGAAAGATACTTGGAATTATATAAGGAGGAAAAAAGAAATCTAACAAGGTGCATACGTAGGAAAAAGGAAGAGTAAATGAACAGTTTGGAAGAGATGAATGGGGAACTTAGAAGGGATAGAAAGCTCTTTCTGGAGGGAAGCTGCGAAATGTTAGAATGAGAATAAGGGGAACCTGCTTAGAATGAATGAATAGCGGATGGTTCTTTTGTAATGGATGAATGGATGTTGAGGCGAGTGCTGGAAAGAACACTTCGAAAATCTGATATAATATTTGGAGTAGAAGAGGTGATTAGTGAATCGTGTTGGTTTGATGGTGCCAAGAAGGAATAGTATTTTGGGTGAGGTTATTAGCAAGGAGGAGGTAATGGGTAGAGTGAAAAGTTGAAGAATAGTAAATGTAAATTTGTTTTATACATGAAATTAACGCTGCAACTCCCCAAACTGGAGGTAATGGAGCAGATGCTGATGTGATTACCACCGATACTCCCGCTGGACAGCTTCTGGTCAGAGAATCGTACTGCGGCGCCGTATGAGCTGAGAGCAGTATTATACCCTTATATAAGGGTAGGGAGATAAGGGGAACTGTAAGCGAATTATAGGTTGTATTTGTTATATTGGGTGTTGTAGTGGAAGATATATTGCTGTCATTTTGGTCGAAAGAGGAGCGGCGACTGACTCAAAAGATGATTGGTGAAGAACTTGGTGCCATTATGAAGTGGTAGAGGCATGGTGGATCAAATCTTTACATTGAAACCAACTGATTCAGGA